>JAJEJH010000012.1:958150-1121920 GCA_026122585.1 Anacardium occidentale | reverse complement strand
TTGTAGTTTACTTCCCTCAAGGCCACAGCGAGCAAGTATGTGCCTAGCTCATTGAGTCTAGAAGAGCAACAGTATCTGCATTCTGGTTTCTGATGAAATTTTTTGTGGATTATTGCTGAATCTCAGGTTGCTGCATCGATGCAAAAGGAGACTGATTTCATACCCAGTTACCCTAACCTGCCTTCCAAGTTGATTTGCATGCTCCATAACATCACTTTGCATGTATAAGAGCCTCTTACGTTCCCTTCTATTGTTTTGTGGTTTATTTTTGACCCAAAAGGAAAATGCTGTAATTTAAATGAAATATAATTGAATTTGTACTACTATGTTTTGTGTATACCCGGCTCATTAATTTGTTTGTCCTTATTGATTTAATGTGTTGTCTTTGGAATAATTGCATAGTAATTCAGTTATTTAGAATGGTTGGTGTGTGTATATGCACTCATGTGCCTCTATATCTTGGCTTATGTATTTCTGTTGTGCATTTTGGCTGTTACTGAAATGGTGGACTATAGTTGCAACAATATATATGCTTTTATTGATCAGGAAGTGGAATTAGATAAAATAATAATACATATATTTATTTATTTTTGTTCTTTGGAACCAGTACATCTATTCAATTATTTTCATTTTGATTCAGGCTGATTCAGAAACTGACGAAGTCTATGCTCAGATGACACTTCAACCTGTAAACAAAGTAGGTCAGCCATTCATTATAATAGTAAATGATCTGGTAATTTTTATTCCTGGTAGAAGATAGGAAAGGTACTTAAGTGTATTGAAATATTTGTTCTACTGTATGAAAAGGAGGCATTATTGGCATCTGATATGGGCCTCAAGCAAAACAGGCAACCAACTGAGTCTTTCTGCAAGACTCTTACAGCAAGTGACACCAGTACTCATGGTGGATTTTCTGTACCTCGCCGAGCAGCAGAGAAGATCTTCCCACCTCTAGTCTGTAAAATATTTTGTGATATAAGTTTCATTTTAAAGATGACCTTTCCATATGGTTGTGTGTCTTTTTTTCCATTACTCACAGTCTATGTACTTGATAGGATTATTCAATGCAACCACCCGCCCAGGAGCTAGTAGCTAGAGATTTACATGAAACTCCATGGACATTCAGACACATTTATCGAGGTTTGCCTTCAGAATATTCTTCTTAAATCGTTCACTTCAGTAATAATGGGTCTATTTCTGCTTGCCGCACTTACATAAAATTTTAGTGTGTTAGATATCAATTTTAGTTCTCCATTCTCATTATGTGTTTAAAACAAGTGTTCTACTAGAATTTTGTGGGCATATCTTGAACCTAAAAGAAAAATCTAGTTGAGAGCTTTTTTACTTGCTTGTATGCTTTCATATCAGATGTAAGGATCATGAGTATCTTCTTTTATTTTATAATCTACACTTGTAATGATCAAATTTAGGTTTGTATTTTCTGGCCAAGTTATATTGGTTATCTTGTTTGATGTAGAAATAGCAAATCAGAATTTGATGAGGATGAACCTTGGATTATGCTTCAACAAGTTGGAATAGGAACTATAATTCCTGTTAGGTCCATTATATGTTGAAGTACTGAATAAGAATTCAGATATATTTGAAATTTTTGGGAATGGATTGACCTTTCTTTGAATTTTGCCATAGATGTATATAATTTTCAATTTTAATTCCTGCTTATGCTTATGATGTTCCGAGAACTTCTGTCTAAATTTTGAGAGATGCTGTCTGTATATGTTCATAAATTGAAAGAAACCATGCTTCACCTTCTTCTCTAATATTGAAACCTTATGGAGATACTCAAATGTCATATGGCTTAATCTAACATGTTAAGCGAGATGTTTCTGTAAGTTCATAATGGGTGACTATATAATAAATGACCATTGTGCCTTTTCTACAGGCCAGCCAAAGAGGCATCTGCTAACTACAGGTTGGAGTGTCTTTGTTAGCACTAAAAGACTGTTTGCTGGTGATTCTGTTCTTTTTATAAGGTATGGGTCGAATATTGCTAGAAAAAGATCTTTACTATATTATTGTTACTCCTGCTTGTGAACTGAAACTATTTTGTTATATTTAGAGATGAAAAGTCACAGCTTCTCTTAGGAATTAGGCGTGCTAATAGACAGCAGCCTGCTCTTTCCTCGTCAGTCATATCGAGCGATAGCATGCATATTGGAATTCTTGCTGCTGCTGCTCATGCTGCTTCAAATAACAGCCCTTTTACTATATTTTACAATCCAAGGTATTGTTGTGACAATTTAGCTGTAGCTATGATTTGGTAATTTTTAAACGATAAAAGTCTCAGCAATGTTGAATGATTTTTCGGCAGGGCAAGCCCTTCTGAGTTTGTGATTCCCTTGGCCAAGTATAGCAAGGCAATGTATACACAAGTTTCACTTGGTATGCGATTTAGAATGATGTTTGAAACTGAGGAGTCAGGAGTGCGCAGATACATGGGTACCATCACTGGTATCAGTGATTTAGATCCTGTGCGATGGAAAGGTTCACAGTGGCGCAATCTTCAGGTGTTTAGCAAATTACGATTTTGTGCAGATGATTTTATTTCTTGTAAATGTAAAATAATGATATATTTTTCTGTTTGTAAAAAGCTGGATTTGAATAGAATCTCTAGCGTCTATTAATGTTTCAGAAACATCATGCTACGTTAGGTCTTTTGGAGTGTTTCTTTTTAGACCTTTAAAGAGCCATTTTGTTGTTGCATTATGTGTAGTGAGCATGGGGAGCACTTGAAGTTAAATTTGCAGAATGCATTTCTCACAGCATGATTTGACCACACAAATCCATCTTCTCTGTGCATTGATTGTATTTATTTTTTTCGTGTATGTTGGCTTAATTTTTTTCTCTCATAATATTAGTGTTTGATCACTGAAATGTAAATTGGTATATGTTTCAATAATGTATATCTAAGATGCAATCTTTCTGAAACTCTATGCATATCATACTCTAGCGTTTTAATAGTTCTTGATGCATTCAATACAAAATATGGTTTATTCTTGAATCATTTTCTTTCTACAGCAACTTATCATGACCTTTATATAGGTTGGATGGGATGAATCTACAGCTGGTGAACGTCCAAGCCGAGTTTCAATATGGGATATTGAACCTGTCGTAACTCCTTTCTACCTTTGCCCTCCGCCTTTTTTCAGACCCAAGTTTCCTAAACAGCCAGGGATGCCAGGTAAATAATGATCATCACATTTTCTACTCTACTGTAAGTACAAAGAATAGCTACTTCTCTCTGGAAGCTAGTTTTCTAGATTAGGGCATTAAGGGCTATAATGGACACCTTGTTTGTGGGCTTAGCTAAAGTAAGTCAACTGAGTCTGACAAGGTGGATTAGTTCTCTATCATAGATGTATCATTTGAAGTTGAAAGGAATTGTGAATTTTGTTCTCATTTATTCAGCCCAACTCAACTAAGCCTGAATGCTCCAACAGCTGGAGGTTGCTCTATTGTATTTTCCTGCCAACATCACTATCTGATTCTTTTTGTCTATGAATTGCTTGGAGTTCAGATTCTGTTTGCTAATTAGATTTGTTAGATAAAATCTGCTTAAATTACATCCTTGCCATCATTTTTTATTTTTAGTGATTTCTATAAATTTATTGGCAGATGATGAGTCTGACATAGAGAATGCTTTCAAGCGAGCTATGCCCTGGCTTGGAGATGACTTTGGTATGAAGGATGCTCCAAACTCAATCTTCCCTGGTCTCAGTTTAGTCCAGTGGATGAGTATGCAACAGAATAATCAGTTTCCCGCTACTCAATCAGGTTTCTTCCCTTCCATGGTTTCTTCCACTGCCCTGCATAATAACCTTGGCTCTGACGATCCATCAAAGTTATTGAATTTTCAAGCTTCTGCACTATCAGCACCAAATCTCCCGTTTAACAAAGCAAATCTGCAAAACCAAGTCAACCAGTTGGGCCAGCCCCCTATTGCATGGCCCCAGCAGCAGCAGCAACAGCAGCAGTTATTGCAGACTTCTGTAAACCAACAGCAGCAACAACATCCTCAACTTCAACAACAGCGACAGCAGCCACATCAGCAACTTCTTCAGCCACCACTGCAACATCACCACCAACCTCCACCGCCATCACAACAACCACAACCATCCCCTCCCCCATCACAATCGCAGTCACAGTCAAAACCATTGCTGCCACAACAACAACAGCACCAGCAACCACCACCAGCACCACCTCCACCACAACAACAACAAATGTTCCTTCCAACTACTGTAACTAATGGTTTGCTTGCTGCTAACCCAAATCAAAATGTACAGCAACCTGCTGTTTTCTCTCAGCTTCAGCAGCAACAATTACTGACAAGCAGTACCCAGCCCCCCCAAAGTATTCTCTCTACTAATAAGAATTCATACCAATTGACATCCTTACCACAAGAATCCAAGTTCCAATCACCAATAGAACAACAACCTAATCTCTTACAGAGGCACCAGCAGCAAACACAATTGCCACAATCTTCCCTTCAATTCTTGCAACAAAACCTTGCACAGAGGGCACAGCAACAGCCACAAGTTCAGCAGTTACCACAGCAGGGCATGTCAGAACAACAACAGTTTCAGTTCCAGTTGCAACAGAAATTTCAGCAACAGCAGCAGTTACTCTCTCCAACGAGCTCACTTTTGCAGCCTCAGCTGCTACAGCAACAGCTGGCCCATCAACAAAACCAGCAATTACTGCAGATTCCTGTGTCACAGAATCAGCAGCAGATAAGTAGCAACAACTTCTCAACATCAGTACTTGCACAACCTCAACAGTTACCTATGAACCAGCTTTCAAACCAGCATAAACCACTTACAGGAATCAGAGCACATTCTAGCCTTATAGATGGAGATGCTCCATCATGTTCAACCTCACCTTCTACTAATAATTGTCAGGTTTCTCCATCAAACTACCTGAATAGAAACCAGCAAAGTCCAGTCATACTGATGGGGGATTCAGTGGTTGAGCCTGCAAGCAATTTGGTGCAGGAGCTTTATAGCAAGTCTGATATCAGGGTCAAACATGAGTTACCCAACTCGAAAGGATCAGAACATCTGAAGTACAAAGGCAATTTGACTGATCAATTAGAAGCTTCCTCTTCTGGAACATCATATTGCCTGGATCCTGGCAACATCCAGCAGAATTTCTCTCTCCCAACCTATTGTTTGGATGGTGACGCCCAGTCACACACTCGGAACAATCTTCCTTTTACTGCTAATCTTGATGGATTGGCACCTGACACATTATTGTCAAGGGGATATGACTCTCAAAAGGATCTCCAAAACTTGCTTTCTAACTATAGTAGTACTCCAAGAGATATTGAGACAGAGTTGTCTACTGCTGCATTGAGTTCTCAGTCATTTGGAGTGCCAAACATCCCTCTCAAGCCTGGTTGTTCCAATGATGTTGCCATCAATGAAGCTGGGGTATTGAGTGGTGGACTATGGGCCAACCAGGCTCAGCGTATGCGGACATATACAAAGGTCAGTTATCCAACTTATGCTTAATCAGAGCTAGTCTTGTCCGTCAAGTTTAAAGTTTGGATATTTCATATTAATTCCAAATGTTGATATCTGTACAAGTAATTCCAAATAACTAAAAACAGGATATGTTGCCTAGCTAGCTTTCATTACTACCAATCCCAGAATTTCTATCTGACTATTGGTGCTTTATTGCTCAATGTTTATACCCTTTCTGTCCTTGCTGTATCCTGGGATTAGAAATGGTTTAAATACTCTTACTAGTTGATGTCTCTAGCTTTTAGTCAATTTGCAGTATGTCTAAATATCTAACAACCTATTGTAGTCCTCTTATCAAGTGAACCAAGATGATGCAATTAGGGTATCAAACAGTCCTGTTTATTTTTTGTTTAGTTGGTGGTTTTCCTCAGCATCTTAAATGTTTATTCTGATTATAACTCTTGCAGGTCCAAAAGCGTGGCTCTGTTGGAAGATCTATAGATGTCACACATTACAAAGGTTACGACGAGCTGAGGCATGATTTGGCTCGCAGGTTTGGAATTGAAGGGCAGCTGGAAGATCCTCAAAGCTCTGATTGGAAGCTAGTATACGTGGATCATGAAAATGACATGTTGCTTGTTGGTGATGATCCATGGGAGTAAGTCAAACCATCACTCTGTTATCTCATAGAGTTCTTGTCAAATTAGTTTGTTCTCAACTAATCATTTGTGACCGGTTGCAGTGAATTTGTAAGCTGCGTTCAGAGCATAAAAATACTTTCATCAGCTGAAGTACAGCAAATGAGCTTAGATGGAGATCTGGGTAATGTGCCAGTTTCAAATCAAGCTTGTAGTGGAACTGACAGTGGCAATGCATGGAGAGGTCACTATGATGATAACTCGGCTGGCTCGTTTAATCGATAGGGACTTATTTATAACTGAGAATATGAGCTGTGCATGACTGATAGCAGTGAAGAGCAGTATCATGACATGATTATAGTTTGGAACCCTCATCTCGCTCTTCGAAGGGGTGTAGGACAGTAGTTGCTGGTTGACAGAAAGACCAATTCTCCTAATACTCTCTTCCACCGAGTGGCCTTTGGTAACAGGTAGCCATACCTAGGCGCACAGAGCATATGATATGGTTGTATAATTAAATCTTACCCTCATTGAAAGCTTATCTGACATCCACAATTATTCTACTTGTAAATGCTGTGACTTAGAGCAACAATGAACAGGAACATGTAGTGACAGCTACTTACATTCCTCAACGAAATATACCTGTAGAATCATTCTTCCTTGTATTGCAATCATTCCCTAAATATTTGTACTATCTACTTCTGTAAACATCACTGCCGAAAAATTGGAAAATTGATTCATTCCTGCCTCCTAAAACATAAATTAGAAAGCATCGCCTACTACTCTAGTTGCTGACGATCAAGGTTGGACCCACCCATCTTCAAAGGCAATTCAGGTATTCCATTGAATTGTAACCCAAATGGCAACGTAAAATCCTAGCAACGAAGGAAAGAGCTACAATGCGATATACTCAAAAGCAAGATTACATTCAAAATCCGTATGCCTTGAGGCAACTCATCCATAAAAACTCAGTTAATACATATAAAATTGCGAAGACAAACAGCTAAGAGAGGACAGCCATCACATCAGATGCTCTTAAAGCAATGTAGTTGGTACCATCGTTGCCCTTGAAGTCGGTTCCTGCATATTTAGAGTACAACACTGTGTTCCCTGGGTTTAAGGGTAGTGCTTTTCTGTTACCCTCCTCATCTATAAGACCAGGCCCAACAGCAATTACCTAATCCATCCAAGCATAGAAGCATCATGTCAATTTCACATCATACTTACTAAAAGGTTTTAGGAACATCGAACAAACACCAAAAGAGAAAATAGATGCCAATTAATACCGTGCCAATTGAAGGTTTTTCCTTGGTTGCCTCCGTCAGCAACAGACCTCCAGCAGTTTTCTCCTCAGCCTCAGCAATCTGCACCCAGATGTCAAATAACCAAACAAGCTGACATGAGTCTGATTGATTAAATTACCCTGCACAACTAATTCTTATTGAACAAGTACAAACCTTTATGAATACTCGATCATTCAGAGGCTTGAGATCCTTGATATCATCAGTCTCAAGAATGCCAACAATGTCATCCTCCTTCAGAATCAGATGGTTTGAACCACTGAACTCCACCTCAGTTCCTGCATACTTGGAATAGACAACCTGGCTCCCAGTCTTTATAAAACAAGAACTGAGTGAGTGAAAAACCTGATAAAATGAGGATATAGAAATTAGAAATGAAACCACCCGAACATTAAAAATCACCTTCACGCTAATGTCCAATTTGGTTTTCCCAATTGACTTTCCCTCGCCAACAGCCACCACCTCACCTGATTGAGGCTTTGACTGAGCTGTTGTTGGTAGTAAAATACCACCATCGGTTTTCTCCTCTACCGTCTTTATCTTAACCAACACTCTATCACCCAAAGGTTTAAGTGAAGTGTACTGCAGGGCCACAAAAGACAAAAACAATTGAATTTGAAACTAGTCAACTCCAATAAGATCCATTGCGAAACAATAATCCTTCACAAAGTATCAATGAATCATGCCAAGCCACATAATTCTCCAACTAGAATTAAATTGAAAAGACTTGGGGATTCAAAAATCATATGGCAAGTCCGTATATGCCTAAGTTCCATTCAGTAATGCATTTGGCAGGGTCAAAAGGACATTTTTTGCTTTGACAAGTAAATTTTGCTGAAATAGAGCACATTTCTGGATTAAAAAAATTGAATAGGTTTTTTTCAAAGAAACACAATTGAAATCGAGTTTACTCCAAAGCACTTGCGTGAAAAACACTTCCAATATGCACTACTTCGTATCTTACAATCCATCAAACACCAATTTTTGATTCATAACAAAAATTCCAAACTAATTGATTACCAAGAATTCTAATATAAAAATAAATAAATAAATAAGAGGGAATAAAAACCTTGGGAGCAACCGCAGTGGCCGCTTTAACGACGAAAGAGGGAAAGGAGCGCTGACTAAAAGTAGTCCTAACAGAAGAGAGCCTGACGGAGGGAGACCTTAACCCTTCAAATGATGCTAGACCCCTTGCTGGAACCCCAACTGATAATGCTGTTAGCTGAGAGCTCGACATTTTTTAAAAACAAAGAAGGGGAATGCGTCTGGCTTGTTAAGGTCGCGCAAGAAGTAAGAATAGAGAAGATAAAACCCTAGATTCAGTAAGTAGAGTGTTCTTTTTTTTTTTGTTTTAAAATGATAGATGCTTCTGGAGTTCCTCTAAAACGGGCCAGCCCAAATCTTTGATCACGAGAAATAACAGACAAACGTGGCGGAAACAGAAAGCCCCCAAACAAACACCTGCCCCGCGTAACTGCTCTCTTGTTTGCCACGTGTCCGTTCTTCAAATCAACTCGCTCTTTTGGTTTTGATTGAGTGTTGACTCCGACTCACTCAGCGTCCTTCCTCCCCACTTCCAACTCTGACTCACTCAGCTTCCTTCCTCCCCACTTCCAACCCAACTCCCACCACTATATAAACCCGCCTCAATTATCCAACTTAACTACCAACGAAGACATAATTCCATCAATGATGAAACCCACAAGCAAGAAGCCCACGGAGACAAGTGACTCCCTTTACAAGGGTGTCCGCAAGCGAAAGTGGGGCAAATGGGTCTCCGAAATCAGACTACCCAACAGCCGCCAAAGAATTTGGTTGGGATCCTACGACACTCCTGAAAAAGCCGCTCGCGCTTTCGACGCCGCACTTTTTTGCTTACGTGGCCGCTCTGCCAAGTTTAATTTTCCCGACAACCTGCCTGACATCAAAGGCGCCCGCTCGCTCTCTCCCCACCAAATTCAGGCTGCTGCTGCGACGTTCGCAAATTCTGAGCCTTCAACTTCCAGAACTGTGTCTGTTTCCGATTTACAAACGGAATATTCATCTCCTTCTATTTCAGACTTAGCCAGTGACGGTGTCTTTGACGGCTCATTCTTAGATTTCTTAAGTACCACGTGTTCCAGTAATTACATGCCGGATTATGGGGTTTTTTCCCAGTTTGATGATCTGTCTAGTGATATTTTTGCCGCACCACATCCCACCGCTGATAATGATGATGGGAGTTTAGTGGATGGTTCGATTCTTTGGAATTTCTAGTTCTAGCTTATTTGTCAAGTCAGCGCCGGAAATTTTTAGATTCCGGAGCACCTGGCTGATTAGAGAGACCGTTTTTTCACGGTCTTCCTCCATTCTTTTCATTGAGTAAAAACATAGAATCGAATTGAAAGAAAATTGTATAGTGTAGATCTTCTGCTTCTTTTTGCACGTGGTGAATTGAATCGAGTTCTTATTTTGTCAAATGAATCAACGTAAGCTATAGGCCAGATGTAACACGTTGTCGTGATTCTGGATATTTGTATTATTTCGCAGGCCAACGCACTTATTCCCACCCATATAGTCACACCCTCTAAGTTTCAAAAACTTAATTTCTCACCTTTTAACTAAATTTAATATTAAATATAATTATAAACAATATCACTTTAAGAGTAATTTTGTTATTTTAAAATTAATATTTTATAAAATAATAAAATAAATTTTAAAAAATTAAAGTAATCACCTTAATTAGTATTGACGACGGTGGTCGTCTCTTATAAAGTCAGATGACTATTTTCAGTCACCTGGTTCAAAAAAAGGTCAAATATGATTGTTTTTAATTTTGATAAAGGTGGTCAGATCTAGTCATTTCAACCAAAAGAAATAGTAGAAAACGATTGAAAAGCATCAGTTTTGGCTTTATTGACTATTTTCGACATTTGTTTCTGATAGAGGTGACCAGATTTGACCCCCTTCACCGAACGGGAAGACCAAGGCTTTACCTGAAATCAAGTGATCCAAAACGGTCATCTAACTCTGTTAACCGTAGCCACCATCGTTGGCGCTAGCTACTTTACATTTTTAAAATTTTTGTAATATATTTTTAAATTTTTGTAATATTTTTTGAATTTATTTATATTTTAAAATTATTTTATAATTTAATTATAAATTTTTATTTTTTAAAAGGGTATTTTTGTCTTTTTATTATAAAAATTATAAAAAATGGTTCGAGGGTGGGAATTTGGTATTTGAAACTTAGAGGGTGGTATGCACCTCAAACTATGGGTGGGAATATGTACTTTGGCCTATTTCGCACGTTGGGTAAAGCCTTTTTCGAGGCTCCTTCCCTGACTGCATCAGCATTAAAATAACAAAATTAATAGCCGAAATTGATCCAGTTTTAGAATATAAAATAAAAATAATTGTAAATTCTCGTGTTTTGAAAAAATTTTACGTGTATCCAAAAAATTCCGCACGTGTATTTTGACAGTTTTTTTGGATTGTTTCTTATTTAGGAAGTTTTGTAAATATAAGGGTATAAATATATTATCTATTTATTATTATAATTTAGTAATAAATATTACAATTGAATTATATTAAAATTAGTTTTATTTTGGAAACCAAAATTAAATCAAATTCTTTTTTTATAAATAATTTGTTATTTATATAAAATATAAAATAATTTGTCATTTTGGAAACCGTAATTTAGTTTTTTTTTTTTTTTAAGTGAAATTTGTTAATTTTTATGATAGAGTCATTGTTATTGATACAATTTTTTTGTTAATAACTAAAAATATAAAATATAGAAGCTTATATAAGATAGAGCATGACAATGACAATTGAATTTGTAAAATAATCATATTATCTAATATATTTAGAGGTTGTGTGAATGAATGAGAAAGACAAAGTAATTTTTTACGTGATCCAACCCATTGCTCCGAAAGCTACATCTATGATTATCTTATCTATCTTTAGGAAAATGTTTCGACAGAATTTGTATAGTAATTACAAAAGAAATGTTGTCTGACGAGGATCTTTAATGAGTTTCCATAGTCTTTTCCTTTTTTCTAGCCCTTGCACATGTGTTGATCCTTTATATATAGTATGGAAAGTTACATGTAAGTATCGGATTTGATTATTTATAATTCAAGTTTGATGCTAGAGATTTATTTCAATTCCAATTGTACAAAAACAAATAGTTACCTTCATTACATAAACAAGCAAATAATTTTCCCACATAGACAAGAGAAGAAATAAGAAGATAATATCATAGATTTTGTAGACTTCAACTATTAAATACAGTTCTTCTCATTGTATTTAAGTGATGAAACTTCTATTTCTATGCTGTTTTGATCTATGCGTAGATTAAATGTATGGTTATTGTTCTTATAGTGTATCATTGGATAGTCACTTCTTAAGTGTTGATTCTTATGAAATTGGTTAAAAATGAGTTTTATTATATAATAATTACCCTGTATGTTTTAGGGTGTAAGTAGGAATTTAGAAATTCTTTGTCTTTCTACACACATAATCAACATGTAGAGAGTCAGGCTAGACTTAAGATGCATTGTAATAATAACATTCATTTCGAGCATTTAATACATCACATACTAAAACCATGTGCATTCACAATGATTTGCATCACCAAAGAGTCTTGATGCGTATGTTTCGTATGTATAGTCAGATTGAAGACACGTGTTATAAGTTTAACATAAACGGTTGAAAATAGTTTTTATCTAAAGTTGATTTGCTTTTGAAAGTATAACAATGATTGCTTTTTCGTCTGAAGTTTTTTCTGAAGCTTTGGATGTTCAATTATGTTAGGGTTGATGACATTTGTTGCCTAAAAGAGCTATTTGGAAAGACATTGCCTAGTCTTTTATGAACAAATGGTGGGAAAACTAGTAAAGGTAGAGGAAGTTAATTGATTTGATTAAGAATAAGTCATTTACCATGACTTTGAACCTTAAAATATGTTGTCTACCTCTATAATGTAAAACTAGAAGTAGTAAGTTTACCCCCAACAATTTTATACTTTTTTTTCCTACTAGTTTGAGGTACCATTGTTGATCCATCAACTTCTAAACTAATAGAGTCAAACTAAAAAGGTTTTTAAAAAAAACCCCATTTTTGACTTAGGACAAAGTTTTTGGGCCAACTTTAATACCTACATTTCTAATAACTATTCTTATCATCCACTTTTTCATGAGAGTTTTTATGTTCATATATATGATCATCTTTTAGTCATTATAGTTTTATCTTAGGTTTATTTAAGCAATAAGGCTCCCATCACAACTTTTCTCTATTTTTCCCCTTCTGTGCTTTTGGGTCCAGAACAATGACTCAATTCTTAAACGTTAACATTTATGGGATGCTTCAAACCTTAATTAAAAAAAAAAAAAAAAGCTAAAATGAGTGGTTCTACCTTGGTTGCTAAGCATTGTCATTGTATTTCTCCATATCCTACATGGCAAATCCTTTGCTATTGAATTGATCACCTCTTTTCGCTTTACTTCCTTGATTTTGTATCTAGTATAGCTAATCTCAATGAAATAAAGAAAATTGCATGAACAAGCTCTTTAAACCATATTGCATCAATAATATCCTCTGTTTAGTCTTTTTATTTGACTAATAGGTTACCTATTTTGAAACCTAAGCACTTTTATCACAACCTAAGTCAATTATTATATGTCACCTTTAAATATTATATTAAAGATGGTACATATTTGAAATCAAATATTAAATATTGAATTTTGTGTTTGATACGGATAACTAGATATCATTAGAGGGAATACATACTTATAATCAATTAGGACAAAGATTTCATTATCATATTAGTGATGTTACATGAAGTTAGTAATAGGGGAAAGGGCCATATTTATCTTATTGAAACAAAAAAGAAGAATGTGATTTATAATGCTACAAAAGTAAGTATAGTAAGCAAAATAATACCAAAAAAAAAAAAAAAAATGGCTACAAAATAACCATAGTCAATGCATCGAGTGGATGTGAAATGGTTGATACTATCACCTCAAGACTAAAACTTCATGTTTTCAAGGTGTAACGAACTTTAACTTTTATTTTTATTTTTATTTTTTATTGATCAAACTATGCTACAACATGGATTTGTAACCATGCTAAACTATGAATCCTTCCTTACATGCACATAAATATGTAGGTTTGCCATACACAGAACCACTTTTTAAAACCTCTTGCCCATTTTAGGTGTGTGCATGTAGAAACTAAATAGGTTCCTACGATAACAACTTTAGCTTAAAACTCACATGAAAATGCATGTTTTTTTAGTCTTAAATTGTAAACATTAAACATTTGGGAGCTTGGTCCCCCATTATCATGCTTATGGTTAACAAAATTGGAAAACATGAATAAACCATACACATGCTTAGACATATTATCAGACACTTATAAAACTATAAAACATGTCAATTTGTCATACCTCTAGCATGCCCTTAAATGATCTTATGTCATATATGGACAAGTCATACTATGACATTTTACTTTCGATATATGTATTTGAATTAAAAAAATGCCTAAGCGTTAAAAAGAAAAGTGATTTTTATTTGATGATTAGTTGTGTATAAAAGGTGCATGCCCATCCATAAGGATGTTATAGGGATGATATTGATAATATGCCATGTTGGAAAGTTTAAAAGAATTGAATGTTTGCACATCAATGATGCATGATCATTCCATTGGTTGTTAATTGATTCTATTTACATAATCACATCTTATAGACTGTAACATTATCCCATTATTTCGTACTTATCAATTTTGTCTTTTAAACATATATTTCTATACACCTCTAGTGATCAACGAAATTTTGATGTTTTAAAAGAGTTCTGGTGAGCAATATAAAACATATGCACTGAAATCATCGATTAGATTCTAAGATTAATGCAATTCCCTTAAGTTTGATCAACTTTGAATGGATGAATTATTGGGAAATGGGAAAAAATGTATTAAAGTGCATGAATAAAGATCCAATAGAAAGAAAACATGTTTGATGGCTATGAAAAATATGTTTTTATGAATTTAGAATGTGGCCATGTATATAAAGAACTTTTATAAACAATGAAACTAAGTTCTAGAAATTTATGGTTTGTTTAGAATCATGTTGATAGAAATTATGAATGTTTGAGTTGATTTTAGTTATGATAATATATATTATAAAGAGAAATGTGTCTATATGGTTTTTTAAACTTTGATAGTTATATTATGTTTATCATGTTAGGGTAGGTGCCCTTTAGTCAATCATATCTTTGTATAGTATAAATATTTTGTATATTAATAAAAATAATTTTCAATTGATTATTCATTTTCATTCTTATGCATGGGTGTAGTTATGAAATGTTTATACAATTATATGGCTTTAGAATGGTAGAACCAAGTCAAAAGATTCAAATTATTGATCATGTTTTTTCTATGTACTCAAAGGATAGTCATTCTAGAATATGTCTATAGACCCAAGATTATTTTGACCTAAGGTATAAGTAATGGTAATGGAACTATCATTAAGCTGAGTAATCCCACTAAAAGGTGGTGATAATTTATATGTAAAACTGTTGCTTATAGTTTGGTGCAACACTAAGGTACATATTGTGTACTAGACATATTCATTGGACCAACTCAATAAAAAGATTCCACATAAAGAGTGTCTTCTATATATATAGAATATATCTTTTTAATCTAATAGGTACATTTAATTCTTTGACTTGATGACACCAAATCATCTTGCATAAGGATTAATGCAGTTTGATGTCATTTAATGTGCCACCGTAAATGAGGTTATAATAAAAGTGACGATTGATTGTATCAAGATTTATGCGAAGGTTATAGTGTATCGATATATGATTCATCACTTTTGAGCATAAGAAAATGTGTCTTTAATGAGCTCACTAATGAGCATACAAAACCATATGAATATATAGTTATGGTACTATGAGATTGATCATGTAAGTTTAGATTAGAGTCAAATTATGATCACAAACGATTTCTAAGGTAAACACTATTTCTATGTTTTAGCCTTAAGAGATACAGTTTGACGAAAAGATGTTATTATACGCTAAATGTCAAGTTAGTCAAGCTTAGAGTTGTTTTTGATACTTTGTTGAATAAGTGGACATGATAAGTTTGTAGAGTCTTTTCATAGTCTATGTTTGAAACCTCAATCTAATCTAAATATTTAACTAAACGCGAACAGCCGGCATTGCAAGCAGATACTCTTAGCCTTTATTACTTTCCTGCTTTACTGCTTGGAGGAACTAGCCTTTGGTTGGCACGGCTATTGGATCAGTATAGAGTTTATAGGTCACACACAATGAAAGTTGAAAAGTTTATGAAGGTAATGGCTTGTTGACCCTAATAAGAAGTATGTATAAAGCCATGGTTGAGTTTTCATACCTAAATGGATTAGGTTAAAGGTCGAAGTTTGATATTGGTCTAGTGCACGAAAGTGCATCTTAAAGTGCACACTTATATATCGTTATTAAGTGATAGTATGTCAAGCAAGTTTAACTGTGCATGCCCATGTGTGATTTATACAAGATCATGCATGACTATAAAGGTTTAACTACGAGTTATTTAGAAATATATGGTTCAATGTCATCATGACAGATCAGATAAGGACTAGAAGTATGTTGTGACCTTTCATGTCATAATAGTACATGTCATAAAAATCAAAGCACACACAAATGCGTGAAGTACACGTGACCATGCATGTTTATTTTCTATAAATAAGCAATTTAAGCCTTCATAAAAAAAGGTTGTCATTTTTCTCTCTCTCTTTTTCTCTCTCTCTCTATTACACTTTATCTCTTTAAGATTTATCTTGGATTCTCGATACTTTTTACCTTATTTTCACCTAACCTCTAGATCTATTTGCCCTATGTAGATTACTAAAGGTGTTGTCCTAAAAGGGTAAGAGAACCCTTTTTTTTTATCATGATCTTTGCTACATAAAGACCAATAAAGTTATACATTAGGTATTTATACTTCAAACACTCTATGTTTGATGTATATAATACTAAAACATGATCACAGATTGGTTATTTTGGGACTCTGATTGAGTTTTAAATATATTCTGTTAAATGATGACCTTTCCAGTAAACTCATTACATCGTAACACATTTTGATCATGTGATCTGAAAGTTAGGTTGATAATGTTGGTCAATCACTATGTTAGATATGTTAGACATGTTTTATGATTTTTTTTGGTATAAAAATGATTGTTAAATCATGACTCTATATGCTATGTACAATTATTCCATGTAAAAGCGCAATTGTGCATTAGTATAAAAATAAGGTTTCGTGTGAGTGAATGACTGTAGGACCCGCCGCCCCGAGTACCCCTGCTGCTGAGAATCACTGTTCTTTTTATTTATTAAACTGAAAATCAAGTACCCGAGACAGGAATCCTACGAAAAAAAAAAGAAAACCTGCTGAACTAATTACATTGCATGCGGAAGCTAAAACTGAAATTAGTATATATACAATGAGCCCATAATGGCTTTTTATATACATATAACTGTTCTTTACATGGTTTTGTATATCTGGTTACATTTACACTAATGTACAAGACCTCACAGGTCCCAAAACTGAAAATAATATACAACTGGAAAGTGTGTGTGGGGTCCCCTCTCGTAAGCCTCAGTCCACCCGCTCCTCGCCAGCAGCACACTGACCTGAAAAGGAAGGAAGAAGGAAAGAGATAAGTGATAAAGATCACCTAGTAAGCATTCTTTACTTCCCTCGACCCAAGCAAGCAACAAACAAGGGCATACATACCTGGGCGGCCCTATACATGCATCTAATCGCTTGCGGGCGCTGAAACTGATTATCTGATTGATTTCTGAGTGCTGATATTCATTATTTAATGCATGCCAGTATGTATATGTAATGACATGCTGAGCTGAAAACTGAAAAATAACTGATAATGCATGCATCTGAATCATCTATATGTACCCAAAGGTACCTGCTGTGCTGATCAGGCTGATGAACACAAGGATTCGACATCCTGGCCAAGTGGGCTGAACATTCTAGCTACAGACTAGAAAACTGAAAACTATGTTGAGCAATCTGACTGGTGTCAGAAAACTGGGTCCCACAGATGCCCCCTCGAGTTCACCCAAAACTATAACCCATACATTGGGTTCTGAATACTCAAATCTACTGAATTCGGATCCTTGGATCCTCTTTCAAACTATATGCTATGCTATGAATGCATATGCATCTGTTCTTGTCTGAATTTTAGATTATCTGATGATTAATAGCCCTTAGATAGATTACCAAGCCTTTAATAAGTCAAATTCTGAAATTCTGAGAAAATATGGTTGACGCAAGGGCGTGCAGGGAAGACGCACGAGCGTGCTGCACAAACACACGGTCGTGTCGCGTAAGGGCACACGCACACGGGACGTGCCCCGGTCGTGTGCCTGGCCGTACAAGCTTCTGGAATCTGATGGCCATTTCACACAGAAAGCAGACACACGATCGTGTGCCCCAGGGCACACGGTCATGTGCCCAGCATTCCAGGCCGTGTGCTCAACACGTACACGGGCGTGCGCTCGCAAGAACACAGGCACACGGGCGTGTTTCTGCGAACACACGGTCGTGCACCTGGTTTTACAACAGTAGACCTCATCTGGAAATGTCGAAAACCCAACCAAATCACACTCAAACTGAAATTAAACTGAAACATGCATAAATGACACTTCAACAAGCTAACAAACCACTTCAATTTCATCATCCATCCAAAACTACTGAATCCACCATGGAAAGCCAAGTTTTCTCTCACAACATACACACACAAACATCAAGTGTGATCATGGGTGGAAAATAAATATATCAATCATCATGTTCAGCATATATAAGCAACCAAAAAAACTGGAAATACCAACACACATTCCAAACATCATCAATCATGCATCAAACAAGCTGGGAATGCGCTGAAGAAGTAAGAAACACTTACCTCTTGACATGACTGTTGGAGATTTCTAACTCAAGCTAATCTCTCTGATCTCTAGCTGGATTGGGAGCTGCTGGAAGTTGGATTTCGCGTCTAGGGCTGGGATCTACTGAAAACAAAAGAAATCTGGCTGAAAATGGGTGAGAAATACAATAACTCTCCCGTCTCTCTCTCTTTTCTACCCACCTACACGAGCGTGTAGGGATGATGTACGGGAGTGCATCAAGGGAAAATGAATAAACTCTATTTCCCGCGCTTCGCATGATTGAAACCTCCCAAAAGGTATCATACGAAGGCCACACAGCTCTGAAAAACTTCTATCTCATCCCTGAACTCTTTTAGACTCCCAAACTATTCCTGAATTCTATTTCTAACCCCAAAACTCTACCCTTAAGGGCTTTTCTAACCTGGGATGCTACAATGACCATGTATAAGACATGCATAATCGTTCATCAATTAGGATAAAGACATCATAGTCAATGGATGATCATGTGTAGAACTTGTGTGATCATTCATGACATATCAATTAGAACACAATGAATGTTTGTGCAGTAAAGTACATGATCGTTCAAATAAGTGAAATGATGATAAACCCTTAGATCACATACAATCATGAATGTGAGGAGTGAAACCATTCATGATGAATTGATGTACATTTATACATATAAAACATAGTCGTGCTTATGTCCAGGCATGACCAATCATGAAAGAGCAAGTCATGAACATTCGAGCTAAGTGAGAGTGCATGCTCATTCATGGATAATGCACAATCATGCATAAGAGCAAAAGGTGAATGAATACTCATGAAAGATGGACAACTACTCATAGAGCTATCCCTTAAGACATTTAAGGACTAGTCAGGTACATTAAAGTGTCGAGATGTGCCTAAGAGAGATAAGACTTTATTATCATGAGAATGTACATGATAAGGGCTTTATTATCATGAAAATGTACTTGATGAGTGCAAGCTAAAGTCTAAGATGAGATTAAGATAGTCTTTAGATTATGAAAACATATCCTAGATTTATAATCATGAGAAAATTGTTAAGAGATAGAGTGATACATGTTTTCTTAGAGTAGGATGATGAAATATATAAACTTTATAGAACATATGTGGGACTTAGATATCCCTAAAATGTATGTGTAAGATAGAAAGATTTGAATAACCTGTGAAAACATAATCATCTCACATATGTGTGAATATGTTTTCTAAAAGGTTGATACAAAGAGTTATTTATAATTAGGCTATACAACCTATAGAGAGGTGTGCACCTATAATGATGTGTTATAAGAAAGAGTCCACAAATTGACATCCATTAAGAGATAATAGGACAAGTTCACATATACTATGACCTATGATAGCCTAAAAGATTTTCGTCATATGGCCAGAGTGTCAAATACAAGCATAAGCCTAGCCTAATCAATAATTAAATGTGAAAGATAAATGAATTTTTACTAAAATGTTCTTCACCACTAAGATTGAAAGATACACATATGCATTCTATGTCATTCGAGATGGGATAGAAAAGAATTCCTAGATGACAAGAAAAATAAAGATTAGGAATGTAAGATAGATTGTAGAACTGGGAGAATAAGATTTGATTATTTGTATGATAGATATTTTTACTTATTGAGTGTTTTATTACTCACCCTTTTCTTTTTGATTTTGCAAGTAAGAGATGATTTAAAATCTATGTGGCAACATTTCAACTCAGTTTGAGGCATCAAGAGACTCTATGATGATATATGTTATGATGTTATTTATGGATTGTTTTGGTTACATACATACTAAATGTTATTTGTTTAATTTTAAGTTATGACACTTTGGGCATATATTCTACATGATTTCTTTAATGAGGGTATTTTGGTAAGTTTCCATATTTACGAATGTGTTTAATTACCTTATATATGAATAGTATAAGTAGTACTTTTCTCCAAAAGGAAAGACATCTAGAGTAAAGTGTTATATGCAACAAATTAAATTCTACATTACGATATAGACTTCTTGTAATTTCTTAAGTCATCGACTAGTGTTGTGCCACAACAAAAGAAACTCTACACCGCAACATTGACTTTCTGTTCACGTTGTGCCACGATGACATGATGAATATGTTGCGGCTCAAACACTAAAAAAATACTCAAGAGACAAGTCTTTACTAATTTTAAACAAACAACAATTCAGTTATCAGTTTTAATTGCAATCATGTTCTCTTTTTTTAAACAACAACTTATTATATCAATTGAAATTTACTCTTCTTAGTTCATTAGACAATTAGAATTGGACCCGGTTTAAGCTAGCTTAACATCAAAAGCTAGTTTGGCTTGATCTGATTCAACTCAAATTTATTTAGTTTAAATTCAAACAAATTTTGAGTCAGAGGGTTTGGCTTGTTTTTAAAATTGAATCAAACTTGAGTTAGAAAAAATTTGACTCGATCTGGCTCACAAGCTAGGTGGATAACTTGATTTGGTTTGATTTTAACTCGTTGCTCGATTTAAATTACATCAAATAATTATTAAAACAATATCATTTTACCTATTATTATATAAAACAACATCATTTTGAGTTATAGATTCAATTTATAAATTCGAGATGAAATCAAATCAAATTTGAACTGAATTTTTTATTCAAACTGAATTCAAATTACCCTTAACTGTAGCTCGATTAATTCAAATTGAAATATTTTTTATTCAAACTAAACTTGAACCAATTAGTATTTAAGCTCGATTCTTCTCAAATCCACCCCTACGTATAATCATACATAACAATACAACTACATACAATCATACATAACAATTTGACCATATAAGCATGAATCAATCCAAATTAGCTCATTCGTGATCAATACTTCAACATTCGAACAATTTCACCCAACACATTAAAATAAATTATGGAGATTAAAACCCTTACTTCATAATCTTTGAAATTTCCCATTTAACTATTCAAAATCAACAAATTTCTGGGGCAACTCTTGAGTAAACTAATATTAAAAAAGAAAAATTGCCGTGTAACTTCATTCTAAAAACAAAATTCTTTTTAAATCAATATAAAACAGAGTTGTGAAATTGCTTCAAAATTGTATTTTGATAATTTTATTTTTTTATTGTTTTTAACATATTTTGAGATTCGGATGAATGAAGTGTGATCTTATATCGTAAATCTTAAATTTTTCGCTTTTTTTCAATTTCACCCATACACAATATCTGAAATGAGAATTAAAAAAAAAAAAAAGGACAAAAAAAGAAAGGCAACAGTTGCAAAAATGGGAGTTTATTCAGGACAAAATACTGGCCGAAAGTGAAACACCTTATAAGACATTTGGCCCTCCGGAAACTAAAAACGAAAGCCTAAAAAAACAAAAACAAGATAATTATATAATATTTGTACTAACACACAGCTTCCACAGCAAGTCTCTTGACAATACTTCCGCAGCTGGTTTTGCCAAGCTTATCTTCTGATATGTCAATCAAACATGTTTCTTTTCCGACACACAGCTGTTGTACTGCCGGCAATAGTTCTTGCTCAGTTCCACAAGTCCCCGCTTGGAAAGAACCGCATGTTCCTTGTGGGTCACCAAAACTGGCAAACTTAATTGCAGAGATTGGTCGTCCGTTGCATGACAATTCCAATGTCTTTTTCTCATAGGCGTTGCCGCATACTGTTCCCACTACGAGCGTTTGAAAGTTTACTTGCCATGGATTGCCCCCGAATTCCTCAAACAACACCAATGCATTTCCATCATCTTGCAGGAAAGACCGAGGCACATGGTACCATCTCTGAGAAGGCTGGCCGCAGTTGGTGACACACTTGTTGTTGTCATATTGACCGCGATAGTCACAAGCATCAGAGCTACAGCCATCGTCTTCAGCCAAGTAGCTAGGCCAGTAACGACCGATGTTGTGGCCATTAACCCAGGCAAAACCTTTTCCCATTCCTTGTAGATCCAATACAACAGGATCGTTTCCAAGAGGAGCCTTGAAATCAGTCTTATACCATGTCATTTTACTGTTTGTGGGGACATTTTCTGCCGACCAACCATAGGTCTCATTAGTACCTCCTTTACTGTAGAACTCGTTGTCTTCCAGGCCGCTCAATCCAACTTTGTATGACCATTTGTGAGAAGACAAATCCTTTATAACAGTCTCGTCACCCTTCCTTCCTATCAGTTCAACCGGACCAGTTATTCCAGTTTGTACCATGTCGAACATTGGGCCATAATTCTGATACATGAAACTACAATTAGATCAAATATATTATAATGAGAGACAATGTAATAAGTTTGCTAGAATTTGCAAATACCTGCAATCCAACAGCTACACTAAGCAATGATATTTGATTCTTTCCAGGATTTAACTTGATCTGTTGCTCAAAAACGTCTTTGAAAACTCCATATTTGGTCCATTGAGAACCTGAAAAAATAATCGTTACAAAAATATTTTAACGAAAAGACTAGAAGCATTCAAAATAAAACTCCAATTACATTACCAATATGTTCTCCGTTGACAAATGCGTGGAGTACTATGCCACTGGTATTTACTCGCAGAGTCATATTATCACTCCAAATTATGTCATCCGGCTTGAGGTGCACACTGTTTCATTGACAATAACTTAATTAGAGCAAATGACATAATGAGTAAATCCTTAAAGGTGAGATCCTAAAGAAGAGAATAATTACCTTGTCATATACCAGAGGTAGTCACTGGCATCATTTATTACTTTTTGGTCAATAAGGGAACTGGTGGAAAAGCTTCCTTTTCCTTGAACTGCAGTTTCATCAATGGCCTCGGGCCTCCAAACCCAATGAAGAGAAGATGGTTCATTTTCAGCCTGGTTTGGTTTCTTAACAATCACTGATGTTTGAGTGTTCACCTTTGCAGTATTGTAAACTTCGGTTGTACAGTCCGGAAGAATGCTAACAGACCATGCCGGAACAACATAATCACTTCCCTGGAAAGTGATTGTAGCATCACTAGTGGTATTTGCGTTTCCAATAAAGCAACTTGATCCATCCTCAGTTGCATAAACAGTGGCCTGAACATCAAATTTGCATAATTCGATGAGCTCTTAAGCATATTATATATGGGAAATAAGAGATTTATTTTAGTTAAAAACAAATAATTCTTACTGTGACAGAATTTCCAAAATCAGTGATCGAAACATTGCCATGGGTAAGTGTGTTCTCCATTGCCTTCAAGGCATTGTGAAGTTCCTTCAAATGTCCCCACTTAGGTTGATTGAGATTTCCTATCAATTGTTTATAAAAAAAAAAAAAAAAATACTAGTGAATATTGATCATTTAAACATGTAGATGCAGTCGTGCAAATTCTAGAGTTATGAACTCACCAAATTCGTCAATAGGTGCATCATAGTCATAGGTTGTGGTAAGATAAGGACCACCCGATGTTCTACCAAAGTTAGTTCCACCATGGTACTGAAAAAGAAACCCAGCTCAGTTTTAGCAATCAATTTTTTTTATGGTTGTAAGTTGAAAGTTTTAAATCCCTATTTGGTAAGAACTCACCATGTAATAGTTTTGGAATGTGCCTCCAGTTTGGAAAAATCTTGCAACAGAAAAGGCAAGGTCCTCGGCGGTCCTATGTGGGTCTTTGCCTCCCCAACTCTTAAACCTTAGAAAATAAAATAAATAAACTTTTCTATTAGAATAACAATTCAATTAAATAATAATAACAATTTAATAAAAAACAAAGGTAAAATAAAGAAAAACCCACCAGCCAGTCCAATTTTCAGTCCACATTTTAGGACTGTTGGGATCATTTGGTGTAAATGAATCGCAATACCACCCATTGCATGTGTTTATCTAATAACAATTAAAACAAACAATTAATTAATTAATTAACCAAAACACAAGAAGAGAAAATACTCTAATTCTGAATCAGAAAACGAATTATAATTAAAATATATTTATATACCATTGGCTGGGGTGCATCGCTCTCTTGGCACATGATCCATGGTACCCCAATATCAAGTGAATCAGCCATTTTAGCACACCAGTCAAGATATACTTTTCCGGCTTCTCCATAATTTGATATCATGTTTCCATATTCATTCTCAATCTGTCAACCCGAAAGTTTTATCAAACTAAATCAATACTTTGACAGTAACAGTAGTAAAATTTAACGGGGGTCGTATGTTTGTATACCTGAGCGATGATAATAGGGCCACCTTGAGATGCAAAGAGCTTCTCTTGTCTAACCATATCGACTATCAAAGTTGTAAAGTTTTGCATTTCATTCTAAAAAATATAAGAAAATAAAATATTGTCAGAAGTGTAAAACCAGAAATTAAAAAAACAACATTATTATATAAAAGAGTTAATATGTTTCCACGTACCATAAACACTTCGTTTACAGTTCGAAACTCTTGTACACCGGGCATGTTATGTAACCAAACGGGAAAGCCTCTGATCAATTGGAAAATTATGATTTTACAATGTAATAAATAAAAAATATTTACGTGAAGATGAAGATGAAGATAAAGATGATATTAAAATGATGAGGTTTAATTACCCATAGTTCCATTCAGCACAAACATACGGTCCAATGCGAAGAACAGCATACAGGCCTTCGTCTTGAATGGTTTTAATGAACCTTATAAGATCAAGATGACCAGAAAAATCATACTGGCGACGTGCTGGCTCATGAGCATTCCAGAAAACATAAGTCTCTATTGCATCCAAGCCACCTTCTTTCGCTTTCCTTATAAGGTCAGGCCACATCTGTGAATCAATATTAACAAAACCTATGTTACCTCTCATCCATAATAACAATAATAATAAAAAAAAAGAAAAGGGAAAGATACTACTTCTGGTGTGCTTCTCGGGTAATGAATGGATCCAGAAAGCAAAACCCTACGCTGCCCATCAATGATGATTGCTCTTCCATCATGGGAAACATTGTAAGCACTTGAACGTATTATGAAAACAGTTTGAAAAATCAAGCAAAGAAGATTGGCATAAGAAACTGCTCTGGGAGACGCCATTGGAGAACGATTTGGAGCAATTGATTAGCAATGTATTTATATATATGCTTGAAGCATAAACCAGTTTAGTTCGATAAGAAGTACGATTCTGCACGTATCTATATGTGACGTATCCAATTTGAAGTTCAGGGACAAAGGCACTTATCTTCGTCTTGTTACAGAAGATTATTGCATAATAATTTTGAAAATGGAGATTTATGTAATTAAAATGCTGAATTTTTCAAAAGAAAAAAAATTGCAGCCATGGAACTTATATTCATATAATTAGAAAATTAATGAATTATATATACATATAATTACGAAATAAATGCTTATATATTGAATGATGATATGTAATATTGCGTAATAGTATATACCTAAAGTATAAGTCTTCCTTGATTATTCTTTACTCTTTTCATCAAGCAAAATATAATCAGACAGGTTTAGGGTTCCTTGGTTTAAGTTTTTTTAATTTAAAACGTACTTTCCTTTGATACTGTATGGGCAAATGATATTTTGCCTAAATAGGTCAAATGATATTTTATTGATAGAGATTTATAAATAATTGATTTCATGAAATTCTTATTAAAAATAATTAAATTTCTAAATTGATTTTATCAATTTATTCTTAAAAATAATTGAAATTACAAATAGTCAAAAAATTATTTCCTAAAAATAATTTGAAGTTGTAAATTAATTTTATGAAATTATTTTCTAAAAAGTAATTGAATTTCCAAATTATTTTCAAAATAAACTATTACCTAAAAAATAATTGAATCGGGGTAACTTACAAAAAAAAAATATATGCTGCTTTTATTATTTTAAATGTTTTACCAAAAATAAATATATATAAAACCCGGAATGACAAAGCAAAGTTATCTGTTCTAAAAATGAGGATAAAAAGTTTAAATTTTTTTAAATTTAAAAGTATGCCTTTTTGATTTATAATATAAACATTAAAATTTTTAAACAGCCTGAATTTTTATCTTAATAATAATTTTAGGGAAGTAATCGTACTTATCATATGCTAATGGCGCTATTATGATTTATTAATTAACAATTTCCAATTAATAATTTGTATTTGAGTGCGTAAAAGTGCTTCTGGGGAAAATGCCTCAACCAAAATGGGCCGGGTCAACTATATCCTTAGGCTTAAGCCTCAAACTTTAAATTATTTTTGTTCTATTTAATAAAATAAAATTATTAATTAAATGTCATTTGAAATTTTCTTCTTACTATTGAAGAAGTGAAATTTGAATAAAATTATAAGATAAAGTTTTTCCAAATTATGAACCGTTGAGACACGAAGAAAAAAATAAATAATAATATCAATATAGGAATAAATAAAATAATATAAAAGATAAATTTAAATTTAAATAAAAGAAAGAGTCTTTTAAGTACCATCATCAATCTTTCACAAAGAATATTTCAATGTTGTTTATGATTAACATAAATTGGAAAAAATTTATTGCTTAATCTTGATTTATTTTGAATGTTTTCTTATTAAGTGAAATTGTGTTGAAATGGATATGAAATATAGTTATTATGTTATGGTAGATACCCTATAACCATGTAATTTGTGTTATTGATTATATAATATGTATTTGTACATTTTGATTATTAATCAAAAGGTATTCTATTGATGTTATATGAAGTTCAATGCATACAATCAATATGTTTGTAGAAAAGTAGATTTGATGTGAGAGAATTAATTGACTGATTGTGTTTTCTCTATACACTCATTAATGGCTATTCTAGAAATGTTTGTAATCTTAACATTGTTAGGACTCAAGGCACGATCAATTATAATGGAACTATCATAGTATTGAGTGACTTCAGTGAAAGGCGACAACAATTTATATGTTTTGAAGTTGTTGTTTACAGTATAATACAAATACATGGGTGCTTGATTTGATTGTCATGTGCATTGGATAAACCCAATAAAGAGGATTTCATATAGATGATAATTCTTATGTTTATAAAAATATCTTTTTAACTTAGTGGGTATATATGGTCCTTTAACTTGAGGGTGTCAAACTTTCTTATGTTAGGATTGATATAATTTAACATTATCAAATGTACTTTGTAATTGGGATTACTATAAAGGTGAGCGATTAGCTATATCAAGATCAGTATAAAGGTTATAGTTAATCAATAAAAGATTTGTCACTCTTAAACATTAGAATGGTGTCTCTGATTCTACAAAATCGAGTTATACCTTAATCTAGTATAATTGATCTAGACATGCATTGGTTCAAACAAAGAGAAATTGAGATAGCTACATATCTATGTTTTATTCTCGAAAGATATAATATGATGAAATGATCAAATTATATGTTAACCATTAAGTTATACAAGTTTAGAATTGTTCACTAGCACTCTACTATTCGAGTAATTATGATGTCTTGTTAGTTGTTATTCATGGTTTATATCTAGATTCAATTTGAATCCAAACATTACTAATGCAATAGGATGTTTGTGAGGCACACACAATAGGGGTTGACTGAATCCCAAAGGTGTAAGATTGATTAGTCTTGGTAGAAGGTTGTGTGTAGAATTATTGACTTACCAAATTCATATGGATAAAGTTGAAAATCAAAATTAGAATTTTGATTTGACACACGATACACAATTGTGTGTGTCTTGAAAGGTGATAAAATCTTGTTGTGTTTGTCAGGTTAGTTTGGATAAAACCAAATATAATTTGAATATTGAAAAACTTATTGACACACAGGTATGCATGTTAGTTGCATGATGTAACATCCCGAGGTTAGAGTAGTCTTTCTAGGCCTTGAATCGGGGTTAGAAGAGAGATTTCTTAGTTAGAAATCAGTTTCAAAGAGATAGGAGGGTAGAATGGCCTTTTGTTGGCTTTATATACAGCTTGTGGAAGGAGCAAGACCGTGCCTTTTTGGACACACGCTCGTGCATTCCTTTCTCGCCATACACGCTCGTGCATGCCTATTGGTATATAAACCAATGTTTCTCTCTGCCAGTTTCAACCAGTTTTTTCTTCATTTTTCTCTCCAGTTAACTCTAATCTTTTGAAAGGGAGATCAATCAACTTTTATCAGCCAATCCAGCCAAGATTCAGCCAGAGATAGAGAGATAGAAGTCATTAGCAGCTCTAGGTAAGTATCCCCTTACCGTTTTCCTGTTTCCTTGAACTTATGTTTCCTTGGTTGGGTTATTTTAGTAGTAGAGGCATGTTTCTAGTTTAATAACAATGTGTGTTGCATGCTTGTGTGTTTAATAGAAGTTTGGTGAGTTTTGGGTTAAGTTTTGAGGGTGATCTTGTGGGTTTCGGTTGTGGGTGTTGAAATAGGGCAAGATGCACGTCTGTGCATTCGTGCACGTATGTCTGTGTATTTTAGTTTTAGCAAGGCCATGATCGTGTATGCGAGCCATGCACGATCAACTTTTAGGGAGGGTCACGATCGTGCGCTTGAGGTACACAGTCGTGTATGAGCCAAATGTGAGATTTTAGTCGAGAAATACAGAACCTTACACAGTTGGGCTGCACGACTAGCACACGGCTTGTGCACTCTCATGTGTGCCCGTACGTCCGATAGTACATGCCTGTGTGCCTAGTAAAAATGAGAAACAAAGCAGAATTTCAGTAAAAAGAAAAGAGAAAAGAAGAAGAAGAAAAAAAAGAAAGATAAGAGAAAAAGATAAGATATTTTTCCAGAATCACACTTTAATCTCACAATAATACAAGAAACTCATCAACATACTTAAATAGCATAATCTAGTGATAGGTTACGATTAGAAGATAGAAATAAAGATAGAAATAGAACAGAAATAGGAAAACAGAGACAAAGCTGATAGAAACATAATAGAACACAGAACTTATTAATGAGCTTAATAAGTTAAAGAAACAGTACAACAGTAAGATAAATTGTAATGAAAAAGAAAAGAGAATTGATAAGATAATATACATGAATAACATCATTCAACATAACATGTTAAACAGTGTTTTCAGAAAAGAGATCAAGTGATCCATTTGTATTAGTTTTCAGCATTGAGGCCTAATGTCTAGGTTAGTTAGTAAGAGTGAATTCGATGGGGCATCTATGGGATTTCAGCTTTTTGACCTCAGTCAGTTTGATTAGATTTCAGTTTACTGGTTCGAGGACTGGTATGGTAGAACATTTCACTTACTGGCACTTCGTTGGTATGGTTTAGCCCACATGGTCAGGATGTCAAATCCCTATATTCATCAGTCTGATTAGCATAACAGGTATTTTTGGATACAGAGATTTCAGAAATAGTTTTATTCAACTTTTCAGTGTCTTGGATCTTCAAATCCTAATAACAATTTTCATAAAGATGTTTTTAGTAAACAGGCCCAAGGACAAATAACATGATTTCAGCATACCATGATACATATTACATGGCATGGAAAATTATACAAACAGTAAGACTAGAAACATGTAAGAAAAGAAATAAAAGAGTATAGCTAATCCTAAAAAAACTCAAGAGTACTCTAATTTAGCTTTGGGGAGCTGAGCTTGGAGCACGAGATGACTGAAGTGTGGGATATGGCTTGAACGGGTTTTCACCTGAGTTTTCAGTTATATGTGTATATATATATATGTTTTGTTTTCAGCAGATAACATGTTTATGACTCGCATGCTTTGTATTGCTCATGCATTCGGGATATACAATATCTTTTATGTTTTCAAATATTATTATTATATAGTAAACATGAGTTTTTATTTCAGGATACTATACAGTGGATTTTAGTTTCCTATCACATATTTCTAATTTAGCTTTCACATATTTTCAGTAAGCAAGCAGCGTAGGACCTACTGCTATATATTAAAGATATATTTCGGTAAAAAAAAAAAATGTGGTTTATAGTAATATATAACAGCGAGCACTACACATGAGCTTGTGTCATGCTTGATGTATACTTGTTAACGTGATTGATTTGAAACACCAAAAATTAAGGTGACTAACTCAATCATGGATTCAAATATACATTAGACATACAATGTGTGATTCATACACAATTGTATGTAGTTAATATAATGAAGCATGATCATGTGTTTTCTTCTTACATGGTCATATGTCATGTGTCATGTTATATATAAATATGTGGCTAATTTTTCAAGTAAAACACTTTTGTTAGTTTGCCAACACATAAACACATGACCATGCCTTTTTAATTCACACATCTATGCACTTCAACTGCTAGCATTGTTGTGTGCTCAAATTGCTTCTAAGACCCCTATCCTATAAGGATACTACAACAATTTCATTCCAAGGGTTAGAATAGCAACGTCTAAGCCATGTAAAAATGAAGGGGTCATCACACGTAGATATGAAAACTAAAACGTCATTTAGTTACTATTTTTTTTTTTTCATGTATTAGAAAGAACATCAGTTCTATTTTGGGCAATCCCAGACTCTGAATTAATAATTTTAAATTTTTTTTGCATAAACATCCTTGTGATGACTAAGAAAGCCTGACATATTAAACCTTAAATGAAGCATGTGTTTTCTAGTTGAAACCCATAGATTCAACTAGAAAATGTGGACTTCATTTAGGGATTAACATAAGTTCAAAGGAAGAAGAAAGTTAGCCGATCACAAGGTTTCATACTATATCTAGAAAAAGTTTGTCGAATCTTCCCTAAACAACTTATTTGACGAATTATTTTAGTGGGAGAGAGCCTTGTGAAAAAGATTGTTTAGGTATAATTTGACTAAAATTCCATTAATATCTATAATATGAATTATGGTTGAATGAGAGTTTAGATCATCTTCAACCATTTTAGGTTGATAACCCTCATTTAGCTAATATGATTAGATACAGTTGAATGAATCATTTTTATTCATAAAGTTTCATCAAGTTATATATTGAAAAAAAAAAGTTAATTGAATCCTTTGTTGAGGCAAGATTTATTTTATTTTTTTAAGATACAATTTTACAGATCTTATCAAAAGACAAGTGTCAGTGTGTAAAATTGAAGTCAATGAGAAGTATTTCGAATCAATGAGATTCATGTGTAAACATATGAAAAATTGAAATGTGAAACGATGACAAAAGTGGTTTTTTTTTTATAGTTTGGCCAAAAAACTTTATAAGGGGTCAATATCCACAGTGTTGCCATTGAGTTGAATGAAAAATTGAAATATGAAAAGATGACAATTGTTGACTTGTCTTTTTCAAATCTTATCTTAGTCCTGCTTAGCCCCACTCATTTTTTATATTTATAGTGAGAGTTTACATTTGAGTAAATGTGATAATTATGAGTAATAATGTCGTAATGGCTACTATGAGTCATAATGTCGTAATGGCTTCTAAAACGGTAGGTACAATAAGTGTATTTCATTACTTGTTACTAAATTTTAGGAAGCTAATTTTGTGATGCTAAGAAACTTCTCCTTATTGTTGCATTATTAATGAAGTTATGGTGTAAATTATCTTGATAATCTTGCAATGAAACTTTAGAATATAGCCAATCTTTCTTGAGCTTTGACCTATGGATATATTAAGCAAATTTGGTACAATGAGTTCAGGCTTCCTTTTTATTTACAATGAGCATTTTGTCTTTAAGAATATAAAATTATGAAATCCATCTAAGAGGATTGATGTATGACTAGAAATGCAACATAGACAAGGGTCGCAATATTAGATGCTTCCAGATGTTAAACATGTATAGTGCTAAGGATGTATGAATCTTTGGTAAAAGCTAGCTTTTCCAAAGCATCAACATAAGCGTTTTTATCTTTAGGAACTTACTAGTTTTATAATTATGAACGGACTCAAGCATAGCCTTCGATTTTTTTCCAAATAGAAAGTCATTCTCTCTTCCCATGCTAGGAAATCACATATTACCCAGAACACAATCAACAATTAGTCACTAAAATTATTTATTGACTTGACTCCCATTTCTTTGGCTAATTGCAATCTAGTGCCTCATTGTTAGAAGCCTCAAAATAGAATATTAGTGTATTGTGAATAGTTGTCTTTCAAGACTAATAAATAATAGTCCCATTCCTTTTTCATTGGATGATTTGTCTATGTAGGTTTGCCACATAATTAATGTGCCCAACTTATCTAGGCATTGTTGCATGGAGTTTTATTAAGTAGACTTGCGTTTTGGTTGAACTGAAATTTCAAATATAAAGTCTACAAACTTTTTTTATTTTATCACTATTTGAGATTTAAAATTAATCTCAAATTGACTTAGCTCAATCACCCACTTAAGTGGTCTTCTCGAAGCTTTTGGTTTTTACACTATTTGTTATAGCAAGTAGTTAGTTAATAAGTCAATAGAGCATGCTTGGAAATAAGGTTGTAATTTTCTGGATGTAGCAACAAATGCTAAGGCTAGTCGCTCTATTTTTTGTTATTGAATTTTTGCTTAGAGTAACCTTTTACTAATGTAATAGATAGGCCACTATACTTTACTTTCTCCTTGAATGAAGGCTACACTAACTGTGTGTTGTGATACTAATAGATATAAGAGAAAAGTCACTTATTCTATCAAATTTGATAGTATAGGTAGTTGTCCTAAATATTTTTTTCCTTTTTAGAAAGCTTATTTACATTTTTCCATCCATTCAAACTTTCTTTTCCCTAGAAGGTTACGAAAAAAAGAAAGGAATTTATTGATAGCTCTGTATAGAAAGTGACTAAAGGCTACAATTGTTCCTATTAGACTTTGTACATGTTTTGGTTTTGATAGACTTTGCATATCCAAAGACACCTTGATCTTGTCTAAGTTGGCTTCGATACCTTGTTGGTTAACTATGAAACCAATATAGGTTTCTTAAACTCGTCCCAAAAGCATATTTGATAGGATCAATAAACATCTTTTCTAAGTGAGCTACATGATCCTCAATAGATTTCGATTTGATAAGCATGTCATCAACATATACTTCTATCATTTTTTTTCTATCTACTGACTAAACATTGTGTTGACCAATCATTGATAAGTGGTTCTAATGTTCTTGAGCTTGAAAGACATGAACTTATAGAAATAAAATCCTCTATCAATGATAATTAATGTACGCTTTTTGAGTTCTTTGCTAGGTTCGAAGATGAGAACTTAATTATAATCTAAGTAGGTATCTATAAAGCTACGAAGGGCATATCTAAAGCTTGTGTCAATGAGTTGATCTATTCTTTGTAAAGGGCAATTGTCTTTTGGACATGCTTTATTTAAGTAAAGTCAACCCATGTTGTTCGTTTATTGTGGGGTTTTGGAACCAAGACATATATAAACCTTTATTTAATAGTTATAAGTTTGACTTAACAAACGTATAAAGTTTGTTCATCAAAATGAATGTGGACTACGTTAGAGGTAAAGTATAATTTTACATCTGTTGATGCATATATTATATGTAGTATCCACTTCATTGATATCAAAAATTATACTTGAGGTCATTGAATTGTCAGATGTAACCACTTAGGCCTAAGGCAATTTAGCCTTTATAATTAGTTTGTTAATCTACCTAATTAACTCATTTAGCTTGTTTAATAAAAAAATGCGAAAATGGACTAGATATAAAAAACAAGTACACATAAACATTTTCAATCATCAAAATAAATCACGTAAAAAATCATATATCTTATCTTTTTTTTTTATCTATTATAATTCATCTTTTCATAGACCTATAATGTATTTACTCAAGTTTTTATAAATTGTAATGACTCATATTATGACTTATCTTATACAAAACTTTGAATTACATATAATAATTAATAATGAAATCACATCATTAACTTAATTAATTCATTTAATTACACGTAATCCCGTATAATAAATATCAAGTTTTCTTCCATAGTAAGAAGCTTAATCTATCGATATCCTTAAAGATAGTGATACAAACATTTTATTTCTAGGTATCATCATTTCAAGTCTGATTTAATGCTATATTAGTGGTAGGTAAACTCCATTATTAAATCATATTATAATTAATTCATTACCCGAAGACCATTTCATGGTATTTACAAGTTTGGTTCGATAAAAAATATACAGCTGACTAAAACCACAAACGAAATTCCCAAAAAAACAAGGGCGGTTTCACTTTCAGGAAATTGTTTAAATAATAAGGACAATAATAATAAAAAGACGTGTCAGCATCTTGACACCTCAAAAATGTAAATAATTTAATAGCAATAGCCACAGAAAAATTTTAATAATTGAGGCGTAGCAAGAAAACATGGGCATCAGTCGATGTCACCTTGAGCATCAATACTATTATTATCAATAAATAAAACGACACTGGGCCCAAGTAGGGCCAGGAGGGTTAGTGTCATCGCGTGGACTCGGCCCAAATGTTAACTGAGCTTCACGTGGCTTTTATTAAACTCTCCAATCCAATCTAAAAGAAAATCCTCGGCTCCCGCATATGGTTGAACACTTGTGAAGAGATGTTTGGTCGCTTTGGGATTGGCCCAATTAGTCCCAAATCCCAATCACATCGAATTGAAAATTTTTGAATGATTATTTGACCTTATAAATTAAGAATTTAATTTTAATATGGTAGTCGAAGGGACTTGATCCCTTGCTCAGTGTTCATAAAAGTGAAATTCCTATTGCTTGTAAGGATACGTGTAACTTAATTTAAATTATAAAACCAAATTAAATCATTAAAAAATTACGGTTTAGTTGGATTTAGCTTAAATTAATAAATTGTAAAAAAATGGTTTGTAATTTAAATTGTAATTTCAATGGTTCTTAAATTAAATCAAATCGTAAATCATATTTTTTAATATGTGTATATATATAATTATTATTTATTAAAAAAATTTAAATGTAAATGATTTTTAATATAATTCAAACAATAATTAATTAAATTTGGTTTGACAATTAAACTAATTTAATTTACTTGGGAATTTTTAAAAGTATTTTTATTTTAATTTTAAAAAATACATTAAATCAAATCAAATCAAATTGTATATGATTTTAATAACTTTCAATTATTCGATTTGTAAAAAAGAAAAAGAATAAAAAAAAAAACAGAATTTTGGTACAAGAACTTATTGTAAATATCATTAATTCTTAAGAAAAAAGATTTTATTCGAATTTTAACTTTAAAAAATATCTAGATTTTGTTAGCATTTGCGTGTGATGCCCCAGAAAAAAGGATTTATGTTTTTTTTTTTAACAATATTAAAATTATTATAATATATGAAAAATGAAAATGTATTGTCCGAAAAAAAGTTATTTTGAAGAATTTACCTCCATTGTTGTCAAAATTTTATATAAAAATAGAAATAAAAAGGCCAAATAACTAGAAAGATTTTTTATAATTTTTCTACTAAAATGACTAAACTATCCTTTAAAAAATTAAAAATTTATAATAAAATTATAAATTAATTTTTAAATATAAATATCTTCAAAAAATTTTAAAAAATTTTTAAATTTAAAAATTAAAGCAGTGACCGCCGTTGGTATCGGCGGTCACCTATAATAGAATCAGGTGGTCATTTCCAGTCACCTAGTTCCAGGGGAGGTAGTTAGATTGGCCGCCTCTAGTTTTAGAGGAGACGGTTAGATTTGGTCACCTCTGATAGAATTAGGAGTTGGAAACTATCGTAAATGGTCGACCTTGGCCCCACTGATCGTTTCTGGTTTTTATATTTATATAAAATTTATTTTATTAATTTATAAAATTTTAGTATTAAAAAGATAAAAAATATCCTTACATCATTATTGTATATTATTATTTTTAATATTAAATTTAACTTGTAGTGAAAGTTTGGGTTTTGGAAAGGCCAAAGGACATTTTCCCACCCATAGTTTGAGGCGGGGACAAAGTCCCACCCGCCTAAGTTTAAAAGCCTGAATTCCCACCCATCACCTAATTTTTTATTATTTTTTAATTAAAATTACTAAATTACCCTTTTAAAAATTAAAAATTTATAATAAAAATATAAAATAATTTTTAAATAATAAAAAATATTAAAAAAAATTTGGAAATTAAAAAACCCAGCAGCCATCGCTGCCGGTGGCCCATAATAGAACCAGGTGGCCATTTCCGACCACCTGGTTCCAGGGGAGGCCAGATCTGGCCTCCCCGTTCGGTGGAGGCGGCCAAATCGGCCGCCTCCAGTTTCGGAGGTGGAGGCCAGATCTGGCCTCCTCCGCCCGAAATAAAGGCCAGAAATGGCCGTAAAGGGCCCGACCTTGGCCCCACTGGCTGTTTCCGGCCTTTATTTCGGGCGGAGGCGGCCAGATCTGGCCGTCTCCTCCGAAACTAGAGGCGGCCGATTTGGCCGCCTCCACCGAACGGGGAGGCCAGATCTGGCCTCCCCTGGAACCAGGTGGTCGGAAATGGCCGCCTGTTGGTTTTTTAATTTCCAAATTTTTTTTAAATTTTTTATTATTTAAAAATTATTTTATATTTTTATTATAAATTTTTAATTTTTAAAAGGGTAATTTAGTAATTTTAATGAAAAAATAATAAAAAAATAGGTGAGGGGTGGGAGTTCGGGCTTTTAAACTTAAGCGGGTGGGAATTTGTCCCACCCTCAAACTATGGGTGGGAATATGTCCTTTGGCCTTTTGGAAATCTTGGGGCATCAGTGGGCCCCACCTCCAACTATGGGTGGGACATAGTGCTTTGGCCAAATAAAAATTATAAATAGGGGGGACCCCAAATTATTTCATCATACCTGAGAATAACGACAAAAGGTGGGCCCGGAAAACGACACAGCATTCAGAGGTGGGGTCAGGCAATGGAGAAATAATTGAGAATTGATAGAAAAGTGCCACGTATCAGTGGTATAGGAATCCATAAAATAAGTGAAACCAGCAGCGAGTCGCAATCATGGAAGAAGACATAATATAAAAAACGACCCCACTCACGGGAAAAAAAGAAATTATTTTTTTAATATCATGATTAAATAATTGAAATCTCAACCATGGGGCTAGGTCCCTCTCCTCCATCGTAGATTAAAGGCTCTCCTAAACCACTTGGTTTTGCAGAGATTTATTTGTCTCTCACGCTTTCTTCTCTTAATACATCAAAATTCTTTGGCCATGTTGGGCAACAGACCCCGTCCAGTCATCGCAAAGCTATCGGCTTTGCTGGTTTCCCGCAACCTCACGGCCAGTTTTTTGGATATGGGTTCCAGTCCAAGAGGGCCATTAGACTTAAAAATTCAATCACCAAGAGGTTTAAAATGTTATGATGTAGGTGGGGTTGGACTGGGGATTGTTGCTGCACTAGACAAGTGTGGTAGTAATAGTGATGGGGGTCATGAGATTTTGGCTAAGTTTGCTGTGTTTAGTCCAGCCAGTTTCAATAAATCTATTCCGATTCCGGTTAGTTCAGGTAGAAATTGTGATATGGAGATGGAGAGCTTGGAGGATTATACTTATGTGACTTGTCATGGGCCAAACAAATCCTTCACGAAGGTTTACTATGATGGTGATGAACGCAGAAGAAGCAGCGGAGATGATGGAATAATTAAGGAATCGCCGGCAAGATGTGTTGTGGAAGAGATATCAGTTTACCCCACTTCAGACTTCATGAGTTCATGTAACTTGTGCAGGAAAAATCTCCATGGCAAAGACATATACATTTACAGGTAGAAATCATTAAATAACGCTTGGGATTTGTTGTTCATGATTGATTCTGTATTTGGTTATTATGATGATGATGATGATGATGTATGTTTAATAACATCAAGTTGGTGAATTTTTACAGAGGAGAGAAGGCATTTTGTAGCACAGAGTGTCGATCGAGGCAAATAACGATGGATGAGAGAAAAGAAAAATGCAGATCAGAGGTTTCAAGGTCTGCAGATATGTCAAGTTCACCTTACACCAGAGATCACATCTTGTCAACTGGAATTCTTGCAATTTAGACTCTCTATACGAAGCAATACTGTTATATATATATATATGTATGAGAATTACTCGGCTCTCTATTTTTAGCCAAAACAAGAACAAGAAGAATTCTTGGCCCGGTTGTAGCAGTAGAGATTATGTTGTAATGAGAAAATAAAGTTTGATATGAATTGGAGGGTGTTTTTTTTTTCTTTTTTGATCTTGTTTGTGGTGATTAATCAGAAGCCCGGCCGGTAGATAGGTTGAAAAAGAAACAAGAACAAATTGTTTCTGGAAGCCATATGTAACTACTTTAGTTCTGAAAATTTTGTCTTCTTGAATTCCAAAAAACTTTGTTCTCTTCTTTGTTCCTTTGCCTTGTGGGAGTGAGTATCTTGTTACCTTGATGTGAAGCTTCAGAAGGGCTGTGAATCTTCTTCTCGATGTATATCATTTAATTCACAGAGATTAACTAACCAATGGTTGTGTTGTTAAAGTATAACCGGGTGACCTGAGTCTAGACATAATTAAATCCTCCAGAGGGATGTCAGAGAGATTTGGAGAACAGTGAGGGATATCATTCCAAATGGAATAGAAATGATGCATTGAACCTGGTGGGGACTTCAAGGCCACATATATTACCAAATTTCTGTTCCCAACACAAACCAAGGCCACCGTCAACGACAATGGCAAAGAGAGAGACCGCAGAACCATTTGGCAGAAGAAATCCCGCATAAAACCAAAAATGATTAAATCAAGCCAACTCATGTCCCTCCATCCATCCATCCGTCCACGGATTTTCAGATATTCCCTTGTTTGCATTCCTGCACCACAAAAAAGACTGCCAATCTTAATTTATGGCAAAGTATAAAAAAAAAAACTCATTTCAAGTTTAAAAGGAGATGCTTCTTCCAATTCTTGCCCAAAGTCATCATATGTGATGCAAAGTTGTATAGGCACATGGTATTCTTACAATTGCAAAAAACATTTCACGTGTAAAATGTTCAAAACCAGAAAACTTTCCATAATACACTGTTTATATATCACCATGCCTTCCAATACAAAAGACAAAACATGTTTAAAGAAAAAGAAAGACACAAAGATTACCGAAATTTTTGGTATCGTTAGGTATATCTAAATTTATTAAATCAATATATCTTATATCAATTTATTAAAGCCAAAGCACTTATTTCCATCCACGGTTTTACTCAAACATAATTTTTTATTTTTTAACTTTTAAAAACTCAAATATTCATTTATTGATCACTTTTGATCGAATTTTATTAATATTTTTTATTAAATAATTAAAATACTGTTATTAAAAAATTTTATAATAAAAATATAAAGCAATATTTAAATATACAAATTTTAAAAAATTAAAAAGACAGCTGCTATCGTTGATAATGAAATTAAATAAACGAAAAAAATCATCTAATTTTAAAGAATGTTAGATCTAGCTGCTTCGTTTGATAGAGAAGATCAGATTTGGTCACATTTGTTAGCAACCATGATAAAAAATAACGAATACAGTCTAGACCGATCATTTTGATTGTTTTTGGTTGTATTTACTGATGGAAGTGACCAGACCGATTTGGTTAACTCTACCAAATAAAGTAGTTAGATCTGATCACCAATGGAACTAGATAATCATTTTTGATCATCTTATTCCATCATCAATGATCATCGTCGCTGGTGCTTTAATTTTTTTATATTTTTAATATATTTTAAAAATTTGTATATTTTTAATATTTTTCAATATTAAAATAATATTTTATATTTTATTATTTTATAAAATTTATTTCATTAATTTTTTGAATTTTTTATGAAAATGAAAAAAAATAGATTTCTAACTATCAAAATTTAGCTATTAATTGTTAAATTTAATCATGAACTTGGATCAAAAGTAAGTGTTTAAGTTCTTAAAAATGAATGGGTGAAAATACTTTATATGAAACCTTGGGTGGGAATCTGTACTTTGCCCATTTATTAAAGAAGGCCAAAGGACAATTTACCACCCATAGTTTGAGGCGGGGACAAAGTCCCACCCGCAAGTTTTCAAAAGCCCGGTCTCCCATCCGTGGAAACAATTTAATATTAAATAAAATAGTAAACAGTAATATTTCAGGGGCAATTTTGTCATTTTATGATTAAAATTTTATAAATAATAAAATAAATTTAAAAAAATTTAAAAAAAATTTTAAAATTTTAAAAATTTAAAAAAAATCAACTGGAACAGCACCAGGTGGCCGTCTCCGGCCACCTGGTTCCAGGGGAGGCCAGATCGGGCCTCCCCGTTGGGTGGAGACGACCAGATCGGTCGCCTCCTGTTTTGAAGGAGGCGACCAGATCTAGCCACCGGAAACGGTTGAAGAGGACCGGTATTGGTCCTAGCAGCCGTTTCCAGCCACGTTTGTCGGGGGAGGAGGCCAGATTTGGCCTCCTCCTCCAAAACTGGAGGCGGCCAGATCTGGTCGCCTCCACCCAACACGGAGGCCCGATCTGGCCTCCCCGGGAACCAGGTGGCCTGAGACGGCCACCTGGTGCTGTTATCAACGGCCATCGCCGCCGGCATCGGCGACTGTGGCCAGTTGATTTTTTAAAAATTTTTAATTTTTTTTAAATTTTTAATAATTTTTTTAATTTTAAATATATTTTTAAATTTTTTTATATTTAAAAATTATTTTTTAATTTTAATTTTAATTTTTATTTATTAAAGGGTATTTTAGTTATTACATTTGAAAAATTATAAAATAAGTTTGAATTTTGGTCTAAGGATGGGAGACCGGACTTTTGAAAACTTGCGGGTGGGACTTTGTGCCCGTCTCAAATTATGGGTGGGAAATTGTCCTTTGGCCATTCAAGAAAAGATATTTATGAAAGCGTACCCGAATTCCTAGCAGCTTAAGGTCATGTGGTTGACCGGCTTCCAAGTCTAGAATCTACTAGCAGAATTTTATTATTATTATTTTTTATTCCAAGTCTAGAATCTACTTACAGAATTCTTTTTTTTTAATATTACTCAAAAAAATATTAATATTAATATCAAAATAATATTAATAAGATGTGTTTAAAGCACAATAATTTTATTACACTCTTCTATCACAACAAAACGAGCTTCAACAAGATTACTAAAAATGTAGACAATATACAATTAAATATAAGTTCAATATAAAAGAGACCAAAGAGTTTATTCCCATTCAACGTTTTTTCTAAAAAAAAAATTATATCTATCAATATTTTAAAATTTAAATACTTACTCTTTGATTAGAGTTAACAATTAAATTTAACGATTAATCGTTTAAATATTAATGGTTAAAAGAGTTTTTTTTTAAATAAAAAATAATAAAATAATAAAATATATTTTATAAAAATAACAAAAATATAAAAACTATAATAAAATAAAATTTATAAATATTAAAATTTATAAAAAAATTAAAAGTAAAAAAAATAGCAATGATAGTCGTTGAAAACCCGAACAAGTAAGTCACCTAGATCTGATTACTTTTACCATCAATGAAGGTAAAAAAAATAACAAAAAATGATTAGTCTCGTTCATAACAATCGTTTTCAACCACTATTAGCGATAGAAATGATCAAATCTAGTTATCTTACAAACAAGATAACATGATCTGACTGTTTAACACAAACGAGGAGGTCAGATCTGAGCACTCAATGAATCAGCTGACCTTTTTCACCACGTGATTCGGTTTTCAATGACCATCGTAGTCATCGACGGAGGTCATTGCTTTCAAATTTTTTAATTTAATTTTTCATATATTTTAATATTTTGACAAATTTATTATATTATTATTGTAATTTTAATTTTATTTTATATTTTTATTAAAATGTTTTTGCTAAAAGTATTTTGGTTATTTCATCAAAAAGGTTGACATAATTAAATAAAAACTATTTTATAAGTAAGTGTTTGGGGTTTAAAAAAGTGATAAGTGAGACTTCGTTATTTAGGGAAACATTAGGTGGGATTAAGTCTTATGGTTTATAAAAAATAAATAAATAAATAAATATCATGTCAACTAACAATTACACATCGTTAACCTTATAAGCTCCATCCATTGATGATATCAATATAGGATCAAAGAAGTATTCGATACATTTGTTGCAATAAGACTAAACGATGGTCACAAACATCAACATCATTAATTACATAAATCAAGTATGAATATGCATCATAGAAACTTCATACAATGTGATCCTTTATTATGTCTATTTCCAATAGGTATTAACTTATAATTCAAAATGAATAAATAAACTTTCAAGATATTATGTGAAAGTACCATTTAAAAAATGTAACTTTATTCCAAATTTTTCCCAAAAGTAATACCAAAAACTTATCTGTAAAAACACGTCAAGTAAGATATCAATATACAAACTCTTACTATGCAAACATATCATCAAGATAAACCATACCCATATGAGCCACATGCTCATGAAACATCTTAGGTGTTAAACCCTTGGTAAGCAAATCTTCAATTATGAAATTTGTATTAATATGTTCAATTGACACCTGAAAACTCTGAATTCTCCCTTTAACAACAAGGATTTCAATCATTATACTTTGACTTGGAAAAACTCTTATTGTTCTTACAATACAATTCAACAACATAATTATTTTTCACTCGCCATTCAATGTTATTGATGATTTGTAACCCTATGATGACGTTTTGTAGCTATGTCCCCTAATTTGACACCTTATGCTAAGTGACAAATTATACTTCCATGGTGGAAGAAGCTTATGTGTGTATAAAATGCATACATTTATATTTTTTAATTACTTCATTTTTAGGCAAATTTTAGTTTATTTTACTTAATTTTCTAAATTTTATTTCTCTTTTAAGGTTCGTGTAACATCCCAAGGTTAGGAATGTCTTTTAGGCAACTAATATGAGGTTAAAATGAGAATTAAGAAGAATACTAGAGTTGTGAGAAAGTTTAGAGGTGAAAAAGATGTTTTTCGAAGTTAGGTAACTTGTGCATGGATCTTGTTAGGAGGATTTTCATGCGAGTGTGGGAAAATGGCAATAGTATAATTTTTCTGCCATGCACGATCATACATGTTAAGGCGCACAACAGTGTATGTGATTAGAATCAGTCGCCTTCGTTTTAAGTTAAACTTATCTATTTTTCAGCCATTTTCACCTAAAGTTTCCATTTAATTTTCAGAGAATATCAACTCTAGAAGGGAAGACCAGCAACCAAGACCATCCAATCCAGTTTGAGAGTGAGATTTGCTTGAGAAAGAAGGCTTGCTTAGCAGGGCAAGAGGTAGGTGTTTTTTTACCTCTTTCCCTCTTTTCTTTGATGTGATATGTTTGTTATGCATGAGTATGAGTTTGATTCTGACATGCTTATGATGTTTTCCTGCATATTTGATGATTTTGAGATGATGATTGGTGATGATTATGCAAATATGATAGATGAGTATGTGATATGTATATATGTATATGAATATGAGATGTTGAGCTGATTAAATGAGAATATTGGGTTTATGAGTGCAAAAACCAAGTGTATATGTAGTGTTTAACATGTGAGAAATTATTGATTTACATTTGGTATGCAAATTGGATGGGAATAAGCATGATCCAGCTGGTCATGTTGATGTAAAATGCGATGCACAATCGTGCACCTGTAGCACACGCTCGTGTATACTGTATTTTACATGGTCACAGCCATGTTCATGTACTTGTGCATGACCTAGAAACGCAGGGTCACGATCGTGCATGTTCATGTCACAGTCGTACACTAGTAGAAAATGAGAAAATACGGAGAAATTACAGAACCTAGCACGACTAACACGCACGATTGGCTCACGGCCTGTGCAAGCTTATGCACGTTTGTGCGCATACATACGCACGCCCATGCGTCAAACAGAAAAAAGAAAATAAAGCATCAAACAAGCATAATGCATAGTAAAGGCTATTAAATTGATATAAATTAGTGAAATAAGCTTAGTTAAGCTTACATGATTCATCATATGCATAACATAGTACAACATGCCATACAAAATTTTCAAAAATTGATCCGAAGATCGGAATACATGTTTTTAGTAAAAAAACATTGATTTTAGGGGTGAATACGAAAGGGTACCTGTGAGTTTCAGTATACCCTTATGGGAACCAACATCAAGGTCTATATGACTATATTAGCCCTACGTATTGGCACATGTTGGTGTGCTCAGTTAACAGCTTAGGGTTTGATGATCCGAGGATCATATATCAGTATTTAGCACGAGACACTTAGTTTCAGTTATCAAATTTAGTTGCATCACTGTGTAGACAGTTTCTAGCATGTGTTTGCATAAGAAACTCAGATGACCAAGGTGCCAAATCTCTGTATTCATCAGTCTGCGTAGCACAGATTTCAGTTACAGTTTTCAGTATATTTCGATAGCTTTTACATAACTTTTTCAGATGATTTTATGATCTTTTGATTCAACAATTTCAGTAAAATGGTTTCAGAAAGCTATTTTCAATAAACAGGCCAAGACCTAGACATGATTTCAGCATGTTTTATAGCATGTCATTCTCACATGATAAATACAATAGAATATCATTCAGATTATGGTAAAACAGTAGGAAACAATAAATCAGTGAGAAACAATAAATCAGTAAATATTCAAAACACAGGAAAATCATGTGATGATACGTGAATTATAGAAAACAGATACCAGAATAGAATGATAGCACGTGAGAACCAGTTTGATTTCCCTCCCGTGTATATGTATGTTTCAGTACATGATGACAGTGGTATTCCTCTGTGAGAAGGATTTGTTAGGGTCAGAGATAGAAAACGTTTACTAGGTGAATATATCACTCACTCTATACTTTCTTTTATCTTGTAAGTCAGTATTTTGGGGGCTAAGAGGAGGAGATGACTGTTGTTTCCAGCTTTTGTTTTTAGTTTTGAAACATGTTTTTGGTTTGCATGCTTTTATAGTTTAATTGCATGTTATTGTACAATATATGTACCTGTATAATCACGCACATACTTGTATATATTTTCAGTATATAAAAAGAAAGTTTTAAGCTTATATATATATTTATATACATATTCACCACATATTTTTCGTTGTCATGTTTCAACTTAGCTTTAGGTATTTATGCTGTGTATTATTGGAAATATGTTTTATTTTGAATAAATTATTAGGTACAGTAATATACAGCAGGAGTGCCTACAATTCGATCTTATTTTACATATTGAATAATGTTTTTAAGTGTTTTGACATAGTTTATGCTTATTTAGGACGTGAATTGAAGGTTTGGAACAAGAAAGAGGCATGAATTGTTAAGTAATGCACAAGTTAATTATGATTGATTTCAATTATCCCTATAATTATTGAATAAAAAATATAGTAAAAATAAAATTTAAACTGAGCTACCCTACTATATAAAGGGTGAAAATAAAGTAGGCTTAATAGAAAATCAAGAAAAGAGCAAGAACACAGAGAGATTTGAATTCTGAATATACTGTTTATTTTTCAATAATGCACAAAATTACAAGAGAATTCACTTACATAGGCAAGAAAATAAGTGGGAAAAAATTACAGCTTGAAACAGTTGTTAATTGCACCAGAACCGTCCGATCTTTTCATGTCGATGACATGACTTCATCTCCAAAAAGCATTTCTGCCCAGCAACTTGAAACCAGCAGCTTGCACGAAAAGAAGAATAACCCTAGCTCAACTTTCCCTTTGACTTTAGTAATTTTCCCAAAACGCACCGTATAAGCAAAAACACTTTTAAGCCTCCCAAGACGCACTGTATCACTTATTTTATTTGGTTTTCACATCTTCCCTCAAATCAAATATGCAATATTTGATTTGCACCAGAAAACCAACACTTCTTAGCAGCACCAAATCTTCCCTTAACATAAACCAACTTCTTTATTTATTACTGCAGAAAACACACCAACTCTTTTATTTTCTCCTGTCATCACAAAAACAAAATTAGTTAAAACATTTCAGAATCAATCTTTCAACTCTGCACAACTTTCTTTAGCTATTGAAGTAACTTTCTCAATCTATTCTTTTACTATTTTTTCATCAGTTTTGTATTTTTTTTAACTCAATCTATTTCTTAGCTCAGAAAACCTTTTTATAGACAAAGGTTTTGTAAGCAAGTTTGCCATTTGAAACTCTGAAGAAACAAATTGTACTGCCAATTTCTTTGAAGCAACCTGCTCTCTAATATAATGAACATCCAACTCAATATGTTTTGTTCTTCCATGAAACATAGGATTAGATGCTAAATAACCAGCTCCTTGATTATCACACCATACTACAGATTTCAACACACACTGCACCTTGATTTCAGTCAACAGATTTTGTATCCAGGCCAACTCAATTGAAACTTGACTTAAGGCTTTATACTCAGTTTCAGTTGAAGACAATGCCACAACCTTTTGTTTTCTTGAACTCCATTGCACCAGATTTCCACCAAAGAAAACACAATACCCACTAGTTGATCTTCTATCACTCAAACTTCCTGTCCATTCTGCATCTGCAAAAGCTTCTATGTTTAGCATTGAAGCAGGTTTAAACATAATCCCAAAATTGATCGTTCCCTTCATATATCTAAGAATTCTTTTACATGCTTGCCACTGTAACTTGGTTGGAGCTTGCATAAACTGACTTAGCTTGTTTACAGCAAAAGCCAAGTCTGGTCTAGTCATCAATAAGTATTGAAGAGCACCTATAGTACTCCTATAGACTGTAGGTTCTTCAAATAACTCATTGTCTTCTGGATGTAGCTTCAATCTTATTGCCATTGGAGTGGCAGAAAGATTTGTTTCACTCATGTTTGTTTTTATTAACAAATCTTGAGCATATTTAGCTTGACACATCATTAATCCAGTCTCACTTCTATGAGCTTCAAGACCAAGAAAGTAACTCAACTCTCCCAAATCTTTTAATGCAAAAGACATATTTAACTCGACAACCAAATCCTAAATAAACTGAGAACTTGTTCCTGTAAGTAATATATCATCAACATATACTAAAATGTATATGGACACCTCTTCATCTTTAAATACAAATAAACTAGTATCAGCCATAGAATTTTTGAAACCCTTCTTCACTAAAACATCTTTCAACTTATCATACCATGCCCTAGGAGCCTGCTTCAATCCATACAAGGCCTTGACAAGTTTACAAACATGATTAGGTTTTTCAACATCAACAAAACCTTTAGGCTGAGTCATATATACCTCCTCCTTCAAAACTCCATTTAGAAAAGCATTGTTTACATCCACTTGATGTATAGGCCAATTATATGTCACAACAAGAGTAAAAATTATTCTAATTGTGACAGGTTTCACAACTGGACTAAAAGTATCCAAATAATCAATGTCAAGGGTCTATTAAAACCCTTTAGCCACCAACCTTGCCTTGAATTTTTGTAAAGAACCATCAGCTTTTAGTTTAGTTCTAAAAACCCACTTATGATCTACAATACTCATATTAGGCTCCACTAGAACTAATTCCCAAGTTCTATTTTTTTGCAAAGCCAAGAATTCATCCTGCATGGCTTGATACCAATGTGGCCTATTAAGAGCTTCTTTAACACTCTTAGGTTCTAACAGTTCTTGACAAGTTGTTTCATTTAGAAACACTCTAGGAGGAGGCAAGGAACCAGTTTTAGACCTGGTTATCATTGGATAACTAGAGCTCAATCCTGCTCCCGTAGACTCAATCCTAGACTTAGACAATAAAGTATTTTCTGTTAGTAGGGTAGCTTCAAGATGAGTTACAGAATGACTGTTTTCTGAAGAGGAACAAGATAGGTTTGAATTTGATTTATCAAATGATGTGTTTGTGTTTTGTTCCGAAGAAACAGAATATTCTTGGTTATGATTGGTGTTTGAGCTGTTTGTATCAGAGATAAAGTTAGTGTCATTAGCAACAGTTTGAGTTATATTCTCATTTTCTGTTTTGTCAATTTTAAATTCACCAGAGTTGTGTGCAGGTACAGACTCAGGAATGAAGAAACTTTTAAGACCAGTTGGATATTCAGACTTCAAGGATTTTGGGTGAACTTGTTGCAAGAAGGCAGATCAGTTTGGAAAGGAAAATCTACTTCATTAAAAACAACACTGGCTGACATAAAAATTTTTCCAAAAGAACTAAGACATTTATAGCCCTTGTGCTGTAAACTGTACCCTACAAATGTACATTTTTGAGTATGGAAATCTAATTTGTGTTTATTGTAGGGTCTTAAGTGTGGAAAGCATGCATAACCAAACACTTTCAATTTTGAATAGTCAACAGGTTCTTGAAACAAGGTATGAAAAAGTGAAGAAAAAGACAATACAGGAGTTGGTAATCTGTTTATAAGGAAGGCAGCAGCTTGAACAGCTAGCCACAAAAAAGAAAGAGGCATACAAGCTTGTGACAAAAGAGTTAACCCTATTTCAATTAGATGTTTGTGTTTTCTCTCTATCCTCCCATTTTGTTGGTGAGTATAGGGACAAGGATGTCTAAAATTTATTCCTTTCTCTTGTAAAAGAGGTATAAGACTCCTAAATTCTCTTCCCCAATCACTTTGAATGGTTTTGATTTTCCTATCCAATTGTTTCTCTACAAAAGCCTGAAATTGTTGAAAAATAATTTTGGTTTCACTTTTGACTTTAAGAGGAAAAATCCAAACAAATTTGGAAAAATCATCCATGAACACTATATAATATCTATACCCTTCTAGAGAGACAACAGGAGTTGGCCCCCACAAATCAGTATGAACTAACTTAAGAGGATATTTAGCTCTAGATTTTGACTTAGGAAAGTCTTGCAAATGATTTTTGCCCAACTGACAATCATGACAAACTGACATTTTATTTATACCAGAAGTATTAAATTCCAAAGATTTAAAAACAACATTCAGAGTTTGAGTACATGGATGACCTAGCCTCTTATGCCACAACAGAGGATCTACTTTTCTAGCATGTAAAACAGATCTATTACACATTTTATTTCCTAACTGCATACCAGAATTATTCACAAATTGAGAATAATTAAAAACACATTGATGATTATCTAATGGACTTGTACTTAGCTGAAGCTGATATAACCCATCTTTAACTGCCCCTTTGAGAAGAACAACTCTGGTGTGTTTATCCTTGACAAAACAAATATTAGAGTCAAACTCAACTATCACATTGTTATCTTTGGTAGGCTTTGAGATACTTAGCAAATTTTTGGTAATATTTGGTACACAAAGTATATTTTTCAAATATAAACATTTATTAATCAAAGGCAAAGGTAACAAAGAAGAACATATGTGGGATATATTTAGGCACTCTCTATTCCCAACCTGAAGCTGTTGCCTGCCTTCATAATATACTTTATTGTCCAGCTGAGTTAAGTTTGAGGTCACATGATCTGTTGCTCCAGAGTTCCTATACCAAGCAGAATCTCCAACAGTAACTAGTGTAGCAATAATTCCTTTTCCTTTATCAACAAAACTTCCAGCATTATTCCTTCCTTCACCAAATTTTTCTGCTTTAACTCCTCTTGAGCCCAACCATTGTGTTACACCATCTTTTGTTTTCACACTTCTCTGATTCATATCAGGAAACTGACTTCCACATCCTTTTGCTATATTAACTTCCCCATAATATCCAGCCTGACCAATATTAGCCTCTATTCTGCTATTGTCTACTTCAGATCCACTTCTAAAGTTTTTACTCCCTGCATGTCTTACATAGGTGATATCAAACCTATGATAACATTGCAATGCAGTATGTCCACTCTTTCCACACACTTGACAAATTATCTTTGGTTTATCAAAACTTCTACCTCTACCTTTCATCTGATTATACTGAGAATTTCCTCCACTAGACTGAACTACATTTCCTCCAGCTATATCAACTCCAACAGCCTGCTTATGATTTCTACCATAAACTCTATTCACAATATTCACAGATCCACTATGAGAATAAAAAACATAACCAGAAAACTTAGACATTCTTTGTTCATATTTTTGCAAGATCACTTTGGCCTCTCCTAATGTCATATTTCCACCACTCATGTCTAATCTGGAAGTTATATGCACTACTGCTGGATCAAATTCTGGACCTATTCCATCCAAAATGAAACTTAGCAGCTCTTCTTCTGAAATATTATGACCACTAGCACTTAAAGCATCTGCCACATCTTTCATCTTTCTAAAATACTTAAATATAGTCAAATCACCTTTTTTCATACTTTGCAAAGTAGATTTTAAATTCAATACTCTTATTTTTGACTCAGCCACAAAGAACTGTTCTAGCTTAATCCACATTTCATGAGCATAAACACACTTAGCTACATAATTAAACATATTTTCAGAAATGGAAGTGATTAACCAACTCATTAACATCTTATCATGTTTTTTCCATTTCTGAAATTCAGGATTAGGTTGCTTCACACCACCACTACAAGTATTATCTTCAACAAACATAAATGCTTCAGGGCATTCAACAACACCAAGTAAATGTTCTTCTAAATCAAACGCACCAGCTATATGTAAAATCTGAGAACGCCAATACCTATAATTGTCTTCAGTGAGCTTCGGATTTACAGTTGGAAGAAATGAGATAGGAATAGTATTCATCATCATGAAATTTTGCACCAAGTTACCAGTATCTACAATCTTCTCTGAAGTATTCTGAAATGACGAAGAGACACTAGCCATTGACACCAATCGTAAAGCTCTGATACCATGAAAATAAAGCAGGCTTAATAGAAAATCAAGAAAAGAGCAAGAACACAGAGAGATCTAAATTCTGAATATACTGTTTATTTTTCAATAATGCACAAAATTACAAGAGAATTCACTTATATAGGCAAGAAAATAAGCGGGAAAAAATTACAGCTTGAAACAGTTGTTAATTGCACCAGAACCGTCCGATCTCTTCACGCCGATGACATGACTTCATCTCCAAAAAACATTTCTGCCCAGCAACTTGAAACCAGCAGCTTGCACGAAAAGAAGAATAACCCTAGCTCAACTTTCCCTTTGACTTTAGTAATTTTCCCAAAACACACCGTATAAGCAAAAACACTTTTAAGCCTCCCAAGACGCACCGTATCACTTATTTTATTTGGTTTTCACAAAGGGCATGTCTTTCCATTTCAAGAAGAAGATAGTTACAACAACTTTAGAAAAGAAAATTTTAAAGTACAATATACAAGATTCAAGGGGAAGATTCAAGATTTAATATTCAACATCAAAAGGGAGAAGATTTAATCATCAAGATTCAAGATCCAAGAGTTTTTACTATACTTATCTTATTGATTGTTTTTTTTTTTTCTCTTAATTGACCAATATGTTATTTTTCAACTTATTCTTATGAATATATCATGGTAGCCATGACTAGCTAATTTTCTTATATAAGGATTATGATGGATCTATGAATTCTTGTGGTGGTTGATGGATTTTTGTTCTTAATTAATGATGATCAAGTATTTGAATTAGTGATTGTGAGCGTATTCTTTCTGGGTGTTTAGGCTCATTACCTAGCTTCTTGTTGGTTGATTTTATACTATTAAAAATAGACAATCAACTAGTTCATACATTTGCTAATCTTAAAATTTTGGGTTTAAAAATAGATTTAGATTTCTTGTGGATAAATTGATTGTTATAAAGAAATTTAATGGATTTTAATTAACATTTTATCATGAAAGTAGGTAATCTATTAATGTTTACATATTTAATCAATATTAAAAAAAAATTAAACAATTTAGGATGATCAACCACCAATTTCTCATCAGTTTATCACTTTAAATCTAATCTGTTAACAATTACGAGTGATTCATAGTAAAATCGTAAATCATACACAAATTTGTTTGATAACTAGTCTTTTAATTTTGTTTATTTAATGTCTTTGCTGAATTTTAATTAGTTATCTACATTTATTTAATTTTCTGTATTAAATATTTAGTTTCTCTAGCTAATCAAAATTATAAAATTAACTAGTACTTAACCATCAATATCTGTGGGTCAACATCTTTTTATATTACTTGATCGACTGGTATGCTTGCAAGTCATAGGCAAAAGAAGCTGTAAGTGTAATTGACACATTTCCGTAACACGACTCCTGCTAACATGAACACATAACTTTCTTTTGGGCCGGTTCTCTGGTAAGCCTCGTGCTTGGGTGGGGCGCACTTAGGCAGCTAATAATGGGCTGGAAGAGGAAGCTCTTGGGCTGCTTCGGGTAGAGCTGAGAGGTTTTGTAATGAATGGGGAGGCAGTGGGCGGTGATTCCATTAACCAGATGGGGCTGTCTGCTTGGATTGGGCTGCTGGAATGTTCAAGTATGAAAATTAATTTTGGTAAGGAAGCAGGCTCTCGTGCAATTATTCGGGTAGGCTGGAGAAACCTCATCTTCGCGCAGTGGACTTGCAATCGTTATTCTCGCATTAGAGTCTGGGCTAGGCTGATTTCTTGTTTTTGTACAGGGACGGCGCCCGTTTTATTTTGGGGTAGGCTGATTTACGTACAGAGGCGGGTTTCCTGGCTTGGGTTGTTTTTATTTACCTGGGCCTTATTTTAGGGATGCCATCTACATTTTGCACTTAGGCTCTGAGGCTTGTTTTTGACGTTTTCACTTCGGCCCTTCTTGAGTTTTCTGTAGGTTTTGCCTTAGACAGGCTCTCAAGAAGGTGCATTTGGTTTGCCGGCTGGTCTTGTTTGGGTGGCTAACCACTGCGATTAGGTTGTTCACGTCGTTGCCCCTTTTGCTTTGGTTATATAATTTTTATTAACAAAAAAAAAAAACATGAAAATGTAACTACAAATAGATCTTTTACTATCAAGCAACCAAAAAAATCAAAGTCAAAATACCCAACAATTTCAAAATAATTAGATCTCTAATAAGTATGTAATATTTTGTTCTCTATAGATACCAAATAACCTTTTTAGTTGCTTTCAAGTGACCCATTCTTAGGTTACTTAAAGATCAGCCAATCATTCCAATTATATATGTAATATCGGAACGTGCACAAACTTAAGCATATATGAGACTCCGTACTATTGACATATAAAGAATGCTCTCAATTGCTTTTTTTTCAACTTCATTTCTTAGGCATCAAACCAAGTTGAATTTATCACCTTTAGTAATGGGGGTATCTCCCGGTGTACAAATTTTCATGCCATATATATCAAATAGTTTGTCAATATGTGCCTTTTGTGATAAGCCAAATATACAACGTGAACAATTATAGTGAATATTTGGGCCTAACACAAAAGATGCATTCCTAAGATCTTTCAGATAGAATTTTTTTGTAAGAAATCTCTTGGTTTCCATACCATTGATTGGATGTCAGTTTTGAACCATAAATGAATGTTTTTAGTTTGAACACCATATATTTTAAACCTTTATATTCAAAATTCTTTGGTTGCACCACCATATATATGGTGTTAATACGACCATTAAGAAACTAAGTTTTTTAATGGACAACTATTGCCATGATTCTTCTAAAAGAATCTTTCCATGAAATTTAAGAGAAAGTCTATTTATAGTCAATGTCTTCTTTCTGAGTTGAGGAAAAGCTTTTGCAACAAGACGTGTTTTATATCTTTTGAAATTGTCTTTTGAAACCCACTTGGTTTAAAAAAACCCATTTATAATCATTTGGCTTCAATCATTCAGTAAATTTGACAAAATCTCAAACGTTGTTATCTTCTATTGATTTCATCTCATCTTTTAGGGTAGCTATACATTTTTGGACATTAACATTTTTCTTTTGCTTGACTAAAAAATCTGATGTCCTGCCAGGTGGAATTTAGAATTTTCAATTCCCCATTTTAATAGTTAAGATCTCTTTGATTGCAGAGTGATAATGGTGTTCTAACACTTTAAACTGTCTATTCTTATAACCATTTTTTTTTTTTTTTTGCTTTGTTTAGATTCTTTGATCAAAGTGAACAACCAAAATTTTTGGTTGATGTTTATTTGCAATATTCATTTTTCTTGAGAAAGAATCTAAAGAGGGGGTAGTTTTGGGATTATGGATTTGAGTTGTTGGACCACTTGGGTTTTGAGGCCTAATCAAACTGAAGGAGTTTTCTTGATTATTTGATAGTGGCTTGGTGATTTAGCTCAAATTAGGAACAAATTTAGAGACATAATGTACTATGCCTAAAAATTATTGCACTTGTTTATATGTCAGGTGAGAATCTAAAAATTGGGGCAGAGGGATGACAATGTGTGGCTAGGGGATATAGGTTTTGTAACAAATTTTCATACCAAGGAACTCAATGGAATCTACTCCAATTATCATTTTTCTTTGAGAGCATAATTCTATTATCTTTGACAATCTGATAACAACTTTAAAGGAGCTTTTGATGTTCTACTTCTATTTATGAAAATATCAAGATGTCATCAATGTAACTAAGGGCTTCATTAGGAATGGGCTGAAAAATATTGGTCATGGCTTATTGGAAAAGAGATGGGGCTATCTTTAATCCAAATGGCATAATAGTCTCATGGTATTGATGCTCTATAATGCTAAATGCAGTTTTATACTAGTCATCAGAATGAACACCTAGTTACCAAAATCTTGCTTTGAGATTGGACTTTGAAAAGATATGGGCTTTAGTAATATTTGCAAAGAATAATTATTTGTTTGGCAAAGGAAATTTATCATTATGTAGAAACATATTTAGAGCTTGTAGTTGATGACCAATCACATTTTTTCTCGTACTTGTTTAGCTCTTTGTTAACATATAATGTAGCACCTGCCAATGGGGATTGAGTCAGTTCAATCAGTTTTTCTTGCTTGAGTTGTATAAATTCATCTTTGGCTTGTTAAAGTAGGTAGGGATATAATCCTTGGAGGTTGGCTTTGGTAGGATTTATGTCTTCATTCCTTTTAAAAGGAAGAGTAATAAAAAATTTAGATCAAGTTTAGAATTGAACACTTTTATAGGAATTTGGAATGGGCTTGGGCATAAGATTCTTCCAAATTTTGTTATTAGATAGCTTGGAATAGAGAGATTATGAAGTAATTTGGAACTTTACTCCATAATAAGAATTGTTGTGAAAATTGTAATCCATTAAGTCTTAGAAAAAAAGTTTTTCCAAGAGCTTTTGGATTAGCTCAAAGCCAATGATTGCATTTTTTTTTTTTTGGAAAGTCAAATGCCAAAACTTATAGGGGATAAAGACATTTGGGAAGATCTTTACCCTGAGTTGTTTACAAACAGCATTTATAGAGAATACTTCACTATTTGCTATCCTAAAGATTTTATGATATGGCTTTTAGTGTTATGATGACAGGACAGATGACATAAGGATTGAGGATGTAGCTTCAATGAGCAATAACTTTGATAGGTCAATCATATTTCACTAGATACAAGTTGAGCTTGATCAGTGGTAACATTGCTAGCTGGACTTAGAGCATAGAGACTTCGTAAGAGACTGTAATATCCTCATTTGATTTTATTTCAAAGTACTTAAGAATAAAATCTAATTTTGAATTTTCTATCTCTGTTTCAAAAAAGATAGATTCTAAGTCATGGTCGTCTAGGTCAACAACTTGAGTAATCTAGTGGACTAGATTTTTTCTTTTTCTTTTAGGACTTTTTTTTTGAAAAATATGCATTTTTATTACAGATGAAACACCTATCATTTTTGAAAATGGATTTCTTCTTTCTGAAAATTCTTTTCCTTAGCCTTTTGTGGAAAACCTTTGGATGAAATCGTGGGTGGTATTTTCTCTTCTTTGTTGAGCATTCACACATGGAGTTGGGTGGTATTTTCTCTTCTTTGTTGAGCATTCACACATGGAGTTTTTATGTGAACATTTTATTTTAAGGTAAGGACGATCATATGACTTTCCTAAAGTTTTTCCCAATTTGTTTGCATTTTGGAGGATTTGGATTTGTTGCACAATAATTGGAGTTGGTTTAGAATGGTTTGGTACAATTTTCCAAGAGTGGTCTGTGATAGGAATTCAAGATCTTTGAAGGTTTCACTTCCAAGAGATTCAGGAAATTGATTGAGATATGTTTGTTTAAGGTTGGGGTCGTCAACACCTTTTAAGATGTAAAATGTAACCCTGACCTTTTTTAAATTGTTTTTCTAGGTCTTTTAGATTGTATGAGCATTATTTTAATTGGAAGAACCTTTTCTTATGCTTGATCAATCAAAATTTTAGGATTTTCGGTAAATTTAATATTAATCTGACACATAAACTGATTAGCATCTAGGATGCTGAGAAGTTGTCATTGTTTATATTCATCCAAGGCAATCCACCATTCTCTCAAGTCCCTAATAAAATGAATTACAAATTTATGTAGGACTTGTTTGATTATGGCATTAGGTCGTAACATTTTGAAATTTAGTCATGCAGTTGTTTCGTGAATCTTATTTTGGTGTTGGGATGCTGACACATTATCAAATATGAAGTATTGAATCTTTGTACTTCCTTGAATTAGAGGAGTTCTTGGTGCTTGGGTAGAAGGACCTGGTTGAAGAAGATCTTGATCCATTGCTGACCTTCTTTATCATATGGCTTATGGACATTGGGAGTCTAATAAGATGGATCTCCCATAAAGAATTGAGTAGGGAATTCTTCATGGACTAGAGAGTGGTCTAACGAGTTGTCACTAATGGACTATTGATAATCAATGGACTCATATTCTTTTTCAAGAAAGATAGTGAATTTTTTCAAATGTTCTAACACTTGAGAGTTTAGGTAATGACATTGGGTTTTCCATGATGGCTTGTTGGGATGGAAAAACTTCAAGATTTGGTGTGTCAAGTAATGACACTGTTGGTATTGTAAAGATAGACACAACTTTTCTTTTATCTTCTAGGGTTAACTTAGTCAATGGGAAGGATTCTTTGATAATTTAGGTTAATGATGAAATATTATTAACAAGTTTTTGGTAATCTTCATATAAATCTGGTGCTAGTTGTAGGTTTTGGGCTTCTTTTGACAAAAGAGACGGATGTGTGGAATAATATGACCAAAAAGGTAAGGTGTACTGTGACTCATGCTTAGAGGAACCGACCAATTAGTCTAGTGGTCTTATTTATTTATTATTTTTTTTTTGCAATACTCACATTTTACATTTTTGAATTTACATTAATAAATAAAATAAATCCAATTCTAATTATTACATTAATAAATAAAGATATTTTAAGATACTCCTTAAAAGAATGTATATCTAGATAAAATAGAATAAGGCAAAAAAAATAAGAAGATCCCATATTAAAATAATTACAAGCGTTTACTCCCACAACAAATTTTCAAAATAACATTCATCCAAATGATCTGAGGCTCATGTACGGGAGACTTTGACCATCAATTATAGCATATTTATCAACCACAATCAACTTGTTCAAATGCATTTAATTCATCAAATTACCAACATATGCATTACAACTCTTCAAGATCAAATTTTCAAGTTTTGTTTTCATTTTATGACGACAGGGCAACATGCTCAAACTATTTATCACAACTTATAGTCAATATCTCAAACCCATTCACTTCGATGGATAGGTAAACAAAAATCACAATATACGTAAATATGTTCTGGAAATTTCGGTCGATCCATTTGGTAAATCTGGTCGGCCGAATTGCTTGATTTTAAAAGCAGACAACAGGCGACAAATTAGAATTTTCAATCTTAAAGGCGTATGAATGTCATTTTACCTAACCTTGCGTGGGAAATGGTCGTCTCCCAAGATATCTAAAGTTGGCAGGGGCAGCGATGGGCTCTGACTAATTCAACTAACATTTTAATTTTTCAATACTGTCAATTAATCACGTGATAGTATTTTCAGTTTCAGATCACTTTTAATAATAAAAATATCTTCAACACCGCCAAAGCTGACAAATTCTTAACGCCACTGTAATTCTCTTAGACCATAGACATCCAAAAGCAATAGGGTTTCACGATCTGCTCAGAATAATAATAAATAACATATACTAAATTCTTTGTTAAAGTTAATTACATAAACTACTAGTGTTATTGATTGTAAAATCCAAGGTAACCTCATAAGAACCCTAACTAAATGCAGCCAAATACAAAGCTAGGAAACAATTTAAAAAAAAAAAATAAAAGGAAGAAAAAAGGAGGCTCAACCAGCCAAAAAAGGATGACCGGCTGATATATTAATATTGAGAAAAAGAAACAGGGATATAGTGGTTACAAACTATTGTGGGGATTGAGCAGCTAGGCCGAGCCATGACTTTATTTCAGCAGCCTTGTTTTGAAGTGCCACTGGGTTAATTTGTTGGTAAGGTGCTCTGGAAGTGATCCTGTCAGTTGTCAGAACAAATATTAGCAAATCAATTTCTGAATTGTCTAATGATATTTCGGTCATCATCGCAGTGTAAATATGACAGCAGGACCTACGGGAGAAAGTGTTGATTTAATCAATATATATATTTGTTTGCTTTGTTTTTATTTATTAACACAAAGATACAAGGAAAAGAAATCTCTTATAGAACATTCAATTTCTAAATTACAAGGAAATTCAAAGACTAATCTGCTACTTGGGTACATATGCAACAAGATATGCAAAAACAAATGAAGCAATTTTGTCAATATACATTCCCTAATTCTTAACATTGTTTCTGAAAACCTACCTGTCTTTTCTCTTCTCCAGGAACCTGTGGAGTGAATTTCTCCTAGCAATTGGTAGATCTGTGGCAAAAGAAGAAAAAATTTCATTAGAAAGACGTATAATCATAATAGGTTTCATATTATCTTAACTTTCAAACTGCACAAAAAATATTACCACAAATAATAGGTCTAGGCCTTGGTTGAACATGCTCTGGAATTAAATTTGCGGCTGAAGGAACAAAACAACTTGGTTCAGTTGCATCTTTCAACAAGTTAGTAGTAGTAGCCGGAGAGGTTGATTCACTAGGAGTCTTGGCAGACATCGTAGAAGCCAAAGAATTAAGAGCCGTGTTAGAGTGGCCCTGTGAGATTCCCTTGCTAGCTAAGAGCATGATTTCGTTGGCTATTTCAGCTGGAAAATCACTGAACACAATCACTTGTCCGCCATAGAATATGGTCATTTGTGCAATTTGAGGCTCCGCAACAACACTCTTGTTGAAACTAATACATGAAAAAAAAAGAAACAAAATTAGTTAAAAAATTAATTCTAAATTTAATTTCATCTCTAATAGTAAGAGGTCCATGCATATATAATGTCTCAACTCACCTTGAATCTACTGGAGTATCTTTCTTAGCAGCAAAACCGGTTTGTTGAGGAAAGAGGAGGTTCATTGATTCCCGGTTTCCAGGGGCGGTTCCCATATTTTGGGGCAACTCATCACTGGATTTCTCAATAATTGGGAATAAATTCATAGTTGTAGCCGCCGGCCTCCGAGGAACCTCAGGTGTCCCTGCAAAATTTACATTAATCAGACCAAACATCATATCTGTGCTCTGGTTATGAGATTAATCAACAATATATTTAAGAAAGAATTTGGATCTGGAGATTAAACCTTCAAAAGTAAAAGAATCAACAATTAGGTTGCAGAAAATGAGGCTTGTTAGATGATGAACTAATTTACCGGCGTGATTAAAATCATTTTACAGATCTAAATATAGAAAATCATAGCTGTTAGAACTATAACATAAGACATACATGGACACTGAATTACGCATTAATCCACTAATCATCAACACATACGTCACCAAATATGAATTCAGAGTTGATAGACGAACTGAGGCTATAAAAAAATCTCTAATCAAAATATCTCAAATCATTTTTTCAAAAAAGCAAGCAATCTAGAAATAGCAGAAATATAATATTCATTCGTATGAGCCATTTAATTTTTTCCTTTAAAGGAAAAGATAAGGTGCTTACCATTTGCCTCAATGGTGCACGACATTCCAAGGCTAAGATCTCCAAAACTACCTCTCTCCTTCAGGTACCGACTCAAGAGACTGCATGTCTGAGAGAAACTTGATTTCTCAGAGGAGCTCGGCATATCCGCCAGCAACTAAAACTCACAACCGCCAGAAACAAAGCTAAAGCAGAATAAAATGCAAATAACTGCTAAAGATGATGGCCGAGGTCAGAGAATTATGAGAACCGACTGTCTTCAACTCCGTGCTTCTTGGTCACTCTACAGACAGAGGCTCTGCATTCCTTAACTTAATGGTCAAATGGACTTAACATTTAAATAGAAAGAGATGAACAGAGAGAGAAGTTTCGCTTACCTGTTTATTGGCCAGGAGTTAAAGCACGAGGAATAAACGTGGGCATTTTAAGCTTGTTCTTTGCAACTTCCGGCTGCTTCGGCTTATTATTATTTATTTACATTTTTTATCGTCTCGTTTGTTGGAGATTTCAAACACGTGTTCTTTGCGTTTCTGAGCGGCGGTCGTCCCGTTCCCTTTATCATGCGCGATTGATTATACACGTTTTTAATGGGTTTACTATTTTACCCTTTCATTTCTTTGCTGATGTTTGTTTGTGTGGATATCGTATTTCTGCATAGAATTATAAATTTAACCCCGTTTACACTAATCTGCCGTCATCGATCATTATCAACTATGATATGCTTCATCAAATAAATTTTAATACATCTATAAAATCTTAAAAGGACTAAATTCAATATTTGCTGGTTACATTTGCACTAGTTTGAGATGAGAACCATCCTCAAGGCAAGTGCAACGATATCCCATCTACCAAACAGATTTATTATTCAAGAGTATCTTAATATTAAAATTAAAAAACGTTAACAAATTAATGACGTTATGAGTGAATTTTGGTTTTTCTGTAACCATAGACACCATCTTACATGTCATCACCGAAGTGGGTTCTAACCACAACTCTCCTACCTTTTTCTATTTCTTTTCAAAAAAAAAAAAAAAACAAGCGACAGTTGCATGTTACTCTATGAACAATGATTAGACACGTGAAAATATGTTTGTTCATTTTGAATTCCACATGGGGATTCTCTTTTACTAATAGATGAAAGCGTGAAGTGTCAGTTGTGAGGGTTGGAGTCAGATACCTTGCTTTCCTATCTAGGTAACTTTCTTGTGCCCTTTCTAATTCAGTGCACTATGCCATTTTATTGCTTAATGTTACACCATATAACTTTCAGGCAAATAAAATGACAAAAAATAGGGTAATTAATTAAAATAACTAAATTTAGGGGGTGCATACAAAATCGACCAACTTCTATGTAAATATAACAAGAGGTCAAATTTAAATATCACAATCAAAGTAAATTTAGGTTTATGTGATGATAGGCCCATGCTCATCCATAAATTGAAAAAATTTCAAAAAAGGTTACTTAAACCCATCCTTAATTTGAGAAAAACAAAGGAAGATAAGTTACTTAAGCCCACCCTTAATTGTAAATAGACTTGGACAAAAAAATTTAATGGTATGTTACTAGACCCACTATTATATGTGTCCAATATTAGAATTAAGGGGCATAATTAGTTTAATGCGAGATAAAACTATAAATCTAATATAGAATTGAACTAGACTCTCACCCAAACACCATATGTGTATAAAAACCCGTAATTCATGTCAATTGAAATTAAAAAAAGAAAACTAATTTCAGAAATCAGATTTCATCCTCCAAATCCTCAACCCGATTTCAATGACCATAAAAAGGTGTTCTCTACAATGAATTATGTAAAGAAGAGTTTGCATAATCAAATGAATGATAAATAAATGAATAAGTACTCAGCGGTTTACCTTGAAAGTGAAGTTTTATTGCAATTCACAGTGAAAATATTATTTAACGCTTCAAAATATGTTGAAGCAAAAAATCTTGTTAAACTATATAATTGATATTCAAATACTCAAATATTTAACTATACTATTCTACCTTGATTTTTTTATCAGTACACAATGAGACATGGATTTTTAATCTGAATGATTAAGTTTTGATTTAACACTTGATTTGGAATTATAAAACTTTGAGATCGATTATTTATCTGGTAAATTTAATCCATCTCTTTGTAAATTTTTATGTATTTTACTTGTGTTAAAATTGTAATTGAATTTTAAATTTGTGTGGAATAATTTTCATAGATTGTGATTGATGTAAACACATTTGATTATATTAGATTTAAGTGAATCATTAGATCGCTACGGTTTTTTTAATATCTTTACATTAAAGAGGTTTTTCACAATATTGTTTCCTTTACTCAAGATTTTAATGGTATTCTTTCTAAGTTTTCACTAGTTAGTTGACAAACAATAGCAAAGCCATGGAGGCCTTCCGTCAACAAAAATCTTGGGTCTATCATTGATCACAATAGTCTCACCTCTTTTATATAAACTTTAATGCTTTATACATACCAACATAACATCCAAACCTTACAAAGTTCAAAATCCTCTTTTCAAACTCTAACTCAAACTTCATTGTTATGATTTCAAAATTAAGATAGGAAGTTTGTTACATCCAGACATTTAAACAAAAATTAACTCAAACTTTTATTTATTTGATGCTTGTGTTTTTGTTTTTTTTGGTTGAATCTATTTGATAAGTTTGAAGTGTATTTTGAAGTCAAGAATGATAAAATGGGTTGTCTTGCCCTTCAAAGCCAATTAGAGCAACAACATATAATAGCATTAAGCATATATTGTCTTCTAGATGGTAGGACACGGTGTTTATTCACTGCCCATTATTGCCTTGAGGAATGATCATAGGTCTGTTATGTATTGCTTGTCTGATAGGATTCTAGGTCATACGCTAAGAAGTACTTATTGTTGTCTTTACTAAGGGAATCCTTTGTAAGAGGTATCAAGTTTAGGATGTTATACACACTAAAAAGGATTTGAGATCCCTTGCATGGGGACACATTGTAACATCCCAGGTTCGGGGTCAGATTGTGATTTCTGAGTTTTCTAGGGTTGTGTGAGAGTTTTGGGGGAAAAAGAGAGGTTTTTCTTAAGTTTGAGGGCTTGTGCATGGATCCGTTTGGGAGGATTTACATGCGAGCGCGGGAAAATGGCATTTTTGTAATTTTCCCGGGATGCACGACCGTGCGTGGTAGATGCACGCCCGTGCATGAGCATTTTTCCAGCTGTCTTGAGTTTAAGTCACGCTTATCCGTTTCCAAACTCATTTTCACCCAAAGTTTGGCTTTGATTTTCAGAGGAGAGCAACCATAGAGGTGGTGATCAGCTTCCAGGAGCTTCCAATCCAGCTTGATCTTGAGTTTTCTTGTGAGAGAAAGCATGTCTAAAGGTAGGTGCTTCTTTCCTCTTTCCTTTGTGTTTTGATTCGGTTTGATGCTTGCTTTATGCATGAGATGTGTTTCCAGCATGCTTATGATGTTCTCCATGTGTGCTGATGATGATTTGAGATGATTATTTTGATGATTTATACTTATTCGCATGTGATGTGTGAGAAAGTATGTTTATACATGTTTTGAGATTGGGTTGGATGATTGCTTGAGATGTGGAGTTGCTGGAATTGTTTTTGATGCTTATTTGAAGTGCTTGGCATGTGAATTATGTTTATTTCGTGTTTGGGTTTGCGTTTTTGGCCAGAATCGAGTTAATTCCGAGTGGTCATGGAGGTGCAGAGCAGGACGCACGCCCGTGCACCCGAGCGCACGCCCGTGCACACTGCCTTTTCTGTATGGTCACGGCCGTGTTTACGTGCCCGTGCATGACCTAATTCGAGAGGTCACGACCGTGCATGGTTCATGCACGCTCGTGCGCCCAGTGAAAATGATGATATTGCTTGAAATTCCAGAACCTTGCACGACCACATGTACGACTTGGTCACGGTCCTGTGTGAGTTCACGCACGCCCGTGCACGCTACACGCACGCCCGTGCGTCAGGCATAAATGAGAAAAATAAGCTTTATATGAGAAATGTGTACAGTAAACCCTATCCACTGGATAGTAAACAGTAAAATGAGCTCAAATAAGATACATGATGCATCATATGCATATGCATAGCATGGCATGCCATCCAGAGTTTTTAGATACGGATCCGAAGATCTGAACTCATGTTTTCAGTTGTAAAACACAGTTTTCAGAGATGAATACAAGGGGGCACTTGTGAGTTTTAGCACCCGTGTCACCAGGAGTTATATACTCATTACTAGCCCTATGTATTGGCATGTGCCGGGTTGCTCAGCTAGTAGTTTAGTTTTCCTAGTCCGAGGATCAGATGCAGTATAGCGTGAGGCGCTCAGATCAGTTCAGTTTCCAGGTCGAGGCCTGATGGCATCACATGGGCCATACAGTTTGTGGCACGTGTTTGCAAAGGAAACTCACATGGCCAAAGTGCCGAATCCCTGTATTTCATCAGTCTGCGCAGCACAGTTTTCAGCATAGCATGTACCCCAGGGTACTCAGTTTTCAGTATAGCTTTCAGATAAAGCTTTATGATTTTCAGATATGGGATCCCAGGATCCAACAGCAGTTTTCGTGAACAGTTTTCAGAAAACTATTTTCAGTATACAGGCCCAGGCCTAGTTATGATTTCAGCATGTTATCATATCATGTCATTGTTATATGACACAGTGCATATCATTCAGAGAATGATAAGACAGTAAGAAACTGTAAATGATCAGAATATGAAACAGCGTGTAAACGACACGAACAGTTAAACATCAGAACATGATAAGCCACGTATTGACACGTGAATTTCAGAAATCAGTAACAGTAACAGATCAGAACAGTTCAGTTTATGCTTTCAGCCTGAGTTCAGTGCGTCAAGTTTGACCTTTCGGATTACTCTTCACTCTAGGTTGTTTACGTATACTCATATATGTATTTTACGATCCGGTATGAGGTAGTATCCGACCAGTGAAGATGAGACCGTCAGAATGGTTTTCAGTTGAGCCTGTTCGGTTGTGTTGAGGTGGCAATCCTTCGAGAAGGATTGGGTTTAGGGTCTGAGGATATGAAGTACTTACTGGGTGATTTTATCACTCACTCCCTACTTTCCTTTCTCTTGCAGGTAGGTTGTTGGGAGCTGGGAGGAGGAGTCTGCTGCTATTCTGGGATCCAGTTCATTTCAGTTTCAGTTGTATGCACATGTATATGTTTTTCGCGAATATTTTAATATAATACAGTTTTATTTGGGCATGTATATATGTATGTATACATTGTACTACAAGTCTTCCACTGTGATATGTCAGTTCAGTTAAGCATTTCGGTCGGGTATTATTGGCCATATTTTTCTTATTTATTTATTATTATTTTATTAAACAGTGAACAGTAATACCCTTCTGAGGTGTCTTACACACATAGCCATTGTTACTATTGTTAAAAAGCTAGTGATGGTCATCTAATAAATTGTATTTCCTCTTGACTAGCCATTTAGAAGGATCAAAGTCTCTGATCTTACTATAAAGACATCATATTTAATATTGTCTTTTAGGCATGAGTTAGTGGCTACACGTTAAAAGTAGTCATCATTTTGATGTGAGTTGTTTGCTCCCAGTAAAACACTTGCCACACATTAAGAGTTACTTAAATATTTTCAATTGACATTTTTATGGTATGAGTAACCATTTACATGTGGATGGTTGATGTTAATTAGGCATGACTTGTGATCTATACGTTGTTGACTAATCATTTTAATGTGAGTTTGGATTTGCATATTACACAATGCCACCATTATGACATGAGTTACCCTTCCGAGTGAGTTAGTCTCTACACTTCAACAATTGTCTATAGATTAAGGAGTGGTGTTTTCGAATTGTAAGCAAACTCCTTAAGGTAGAAACCTCTTCATTCCAAATATCATACACATTTTATTATTTGACACTACTTACAATGTGAGTTGTATACCCTAATTAAGTTAAACTCTACACCTCGAGAATTATTTATGCATTGAGTTTTAGTGTTTTTATTACACAAGTCATTTATACATTATATTAGCATGCTATAAAAGATATGGTTGTTTGGGACCCTTCTCAATATCTTCCCTTGATAAGCCTTTAAAGGGATATTTGATTTGAGATGAACATATTTCAGATTTTTTTTTCTTTTACAAGGTATTGAAAGAACGGTATGTTAGAGATTGACGGTGTATGAGTATTTTTACCAAGAGTTTTCTTCTAGTGTCAAATTAGGTGCATTTTTTTATCACCAACTAAAAATGCGTAAAATACAATCTTGCATAAAATAAATTGTGATAATAAAAATTAAAATTATAAGATTATTTTGTTTTCTATTATTTCATTTATTAAGTTGCAACAAGATTATGATACATATGAGGTTGTGTAAAAGTAGGTGGTGGAGCTGGTTTGATTGTGATGAAAATGAAGTTTTGATAAGGGATGATTAATTTGTACTTGAGATTTATTTGAATACGTTTGTTATCATTTTGGATGTTATTATTATTATTATTTTATTTAAGTGTGTCTTGACATTAAATCTTTTTTAAAAATTAGTTTTAGAAATATACATATAAAATGTTGAAAGACATAAATGCCCTTTAATTATTGCTTTCATCATTGATGTGAACTAGTCTTTGAAACCAAACTTGTGAAGGTAGCTAAAAACAAGGAGACACAGGAGATAGAATTGGCATGAATGTAGTTGAGAAGATTAATCATTTTTATAAGAGAATAAATGATTTATCCTGGAGGGTACGCCGGTTTTCGATAACCAATGTGTCTGCACCCCTTAAATCAGTTTTTTTTTTTTGTTATCTTAAGCGCCATTGTTATCATATTTCTTATTCTCCGGGTTTCATTTGTATATTTGTTATGATCAATTTTGATGTTATGGCTTTACAATATTGAAATGTAGAAATATGCTCGGTCTGTATTTAGCAGTTGGAGGGCCCTGAATAGCAATTCTTTAGGACATTAATTTATCTTCCATTTACCAATTTGATTTCCTGGTAGGATGTTTTTTTAACAATGAACACTAAAATTCAATATTCAAAGGAACGACTAAAGATTTCTCAAATATAGGCTCCTACAATGTCGAAGTTCTTGTTATTGATATCAAAGATATACTTAATAGGCTTGCCCGTTTTGAGGGTTAACTGGACTTATTTTGCTGAAAATTGTCAATGTTAAGCGAGTTTAACTTTGTGTATGTGTGCACAAGCACATGCATGTTTTGATGGAGACCTGCAGTGGGCGTGTTGTTGGTTCGCTAGAGAGTTTACCTTTGGTAGTCCAACGGTAAAAGCAGTTGTCAAAAGATTTTATTTCTTTTCTCTCTTCCTCTACCTCCTTGTCTGCTTCCACTGTTATTCCTGTTTATAATGATTGACTTTTATTGTTTGTGGATGCTGATGTGAGGCTTGCTCATAGAAATAGACATGACACAGTTGAGAGCAGTAGGAGTGTAAACGCTGTTTTCGAACAGGCAAGGCTTTTTTGATATCTTTAATTAATATACAGAATGATTTAGTAGGAGTTTATTTGGATGAAACCTTAGAACTTGTTTTCATGCTTCTATTTGTCTGTGCTACTGAAACTTTATGGGTTGTATATTCTTACGCAGGAGCATTTTAAGTATCTATAGAAGTAAATAACTTGCTCAATATGCCTGAGGTATTTGGATGAATACAAGAAATCCTACTCTTTAAGAGTTAGCCAGAAGTATTGAAACTCCTAATTTGCCACTTGGAGAACTGATCTTTTGGCACATGGGCTACTGCTTAAACATTGGAACGTCTTTCATCTCATGTATGGTTCTAATTTCCACAGACAATAATGTTACTATTATTTGAAGTTATCTTCATGCCTTTTTACTTATAATAGTTTATACTTCTTATGGCATTCCGCATTGTAACTACACTGCAAACATTTTGTTAATTTTTATTATGCCAAGTTTGTGAAACCTCCCTTTGATGATCTTTTCTTCCATGAAAGAAATACGCATGTAATCATACCCCGGGCAGGTGGAAATCATGTTGCCATTATTTGATTGTGCAACATATCCACACAAAGCTTGGTCAGCCTGATGTCGCTAAAATATTCCAATGTCTACTTAATTCAATCAACATTCCAGGTATCTATTTTTGTGTGTAATGGTGGTTTTATTTTTTCCTTTGATGTTCTTAGGTTTATTTCTGTAAAGAAACAGAAATATGGCATCATTTGCCTCCACTTGTTAATACTAGAACAACTTTTTTCTGTGTTTGTGCCAGTGTCCATGCTTTTTCACGAGACATAGACCTAAGTTTTACTGGTCAGCAGTTCCTAGATTACAGAAATGATATACATGCATGATGTGAGTGGAAAATATAAAAGCACATGGATTATGCCGATTTGGTTTCTTCAAGTACTTTGCAGATAGGGTTTTAACATCGTGGCGTTATGATGGAAATTCTTTCCTAAAAAGTTTCTCTTTCAACTTTGCACTCTGATGTGGTGCTCTTTTTGTATTGTTTACACGTTTGGCCTTGATACTTCCTTGGTTATTTTCTTACTAGGGACCCATGTCTCAGATTATAGGTTATGATTGTGTTTTACTCAGATCAAATTATCCGTCTGGTAATTTTGTTTCATATTTCAGCTGATTCTGTAGTTTAACCAAGTTGTTTCTTTTTCAAGCCTAGAAATCTTGGTTCATATGTTCAAATATATTAGTGATTGTGTTGATTTTGACTTCCAGGTTGTGGAACATGGCCTCGGCCATCCGCCATTCACTGAATAGCAAGAGTAAGAAAATGCGGGCTTAGTATAATGATAATTTAATACCTCTCTCTCTCTCTATATATATATATCCATCTTTTGAGTTTCCAATTCTTATATTCCATTGATTTGGATAATGTTTGTTCTGTGGCAGTGTAGATAATTTACTTGTATGTAATTTTTGACTAGTGAAAACCAAAACAAAAACTCATCCATTAACTGTTTGTTTGCTCATTAATAAAGCTACAAATTGCAAGAATAGCATGGGCTCAAGTTCAAGCTCGTCAAGCTTGAGTTGGGTTTGGCTTGATTCGAATCTGCCGTAAAGTTGTAATATTTTTTAAATGTAATCTTTCCCAAATAGGCATAACCTGGTAAGTTTTGATGAAGCATGGGGAGTGAAGTGAGAATGTTGTTATTGGTGTGTTAATTATACGTGAAAGAACATAATGACAATGTTATGGCAGGAAATGAAGTGGTTCTATCATGTGAAAGATTAGTCAGGAAGAGAAAGGAAACAAGTGAAAAACCTTAGTAGAAGAGCAGAGCTGGATATCAGAAGAAAAGAAAAGTGGAAAATGAGAGAAGAGAAACAAGAGCAAAAAGATAATTCATTGTAGACATTTTCTTTCATTTCCCTATTATACGTATTTGTTTATATAATGATGTGTTGCTACCACTATCACATATAAGATGACATTGGTTGTAATAAAAATTAACTATTTTGTTACAAATAAATGAAAACGTGATTGAATATAAAGATAAATAAATTTGGCTTTCCACTTGTCCTCTGATCTTCACAATTAGCAAGCCATGAGTTTGTTTTTTTTTTTTTCGCCTTTTACTCTTCTTTTGAACGTGACAATTCCCTTCCTTTCACCACACTCTTGTCCCCAAGAGTGCATGAATTCAGGAAAGTGGGAATGAATGACAGCTATATCTTCCCAAGTGAAATCGATGGCTGGTAGATTAACTCATTTAAATAAGCATTTGGGAAATTGTTTAATCATTGCGTATAATTGTCCTTTGATTAATTATTTTTTCTAATTGAGTGAAGAAGGCATTGTCTTTGACTTTAGGAAGAGTCTGGATTGCTACAATTTGATCTCCTACTTTCTTTTTTAGCAATGATATGTGAAACACAAGGTGTATAGAAGTTATACCTAGTAAACTGAGTTATAAGCCATAACCCCAATTTTTTCCAGTATCTGAAATGGTCCATAGTATTTGATTATGAGTTTGAGTGATCTCCTAATGGCTAAGCCAATCTGGCATAGGGCTATAATTTCAAGTACACCCAATCTCTTACTTAGAATTGCCTATCAAATATGTTATTATCATATTGCTTCATCTTATGTGTAGCAATGGCTAAATTTTCTTTTAGTTGGTCTAACATGTGCTTCCCATCATTCAGGTAGAGAATTTGGCAAAACTGGTAGTGATGGGGGATAGCTATATAAGGCCTAAAAGGGAGTCATCTTCAAGGAACTATAGAAAGTGGTGTTATACCACCATTTCGCAAGATATAACCATTTGAACCATTACCGAGTAGTTCTCGCTTATAAGTTGATAACTGCTAATTTTTTAAGCTAAGGGGCTTAGACAAAAATGTTTTAGGCTTTCTCTTTGCATCAAAACAACATCCATCCCTTCACCACTAGAGTTATACTCAATTACCAAACCTTCTTTGAAATTCGATAAAGCTAATACTAGTAGTATGGTCATTGACACCTTGAGTTTATAAAAAGGCTTCTTGGGTAGTAGTATTCCATATGAAGACATCATTTTTTAACAAGTCAGTTAAAGATCAACTATTATTCTCATAAATTTGGATCAACCTTTGGTAATATTTGATTAATCCCAAAAAATCTCTAAAATTTTTCAATATTTTGGGAATAAGCCAAGACTTCATCACTTCAATTTTGCTTGGGTTAGTTGCTACTCCTTCACCAATTATTATATGACCTAAATAAACAATCTCAGTCTCTCTGAAATCATTCTTTGATAGTTTAACAAATAGTTTTGGTTGCTCGAGCATATGTTGTACTTGTTTGAGATGCCATAAGTGAGTCTTGTGGTTAGAGCTATAAACCAATATGTCTTTGAAGAAGACTAACACAAATCTTTGTAAAAACGATTGGAGGATTTCATTCATAAGAGCTTAGAAGGTGACAACGACATTCATTAAGCCAAAAGGCATAACTAAAAATTCATAATAGCCTAAACATGTCCTAAATATTGTCTTATGAACATTAACAAGTTCCATTCTTATTTGATGGTATCCTATTCTTAAATTTAACTTAGATTTAATTGTTGGAATGGAAAATTTATTCTTCACAGTTATCTTATTCAACTGGTGGCAGTCGACATACCTGTATTTGTCATCCTTCTTTTTTACAAGGATTATTGGTGAAACATAAGGGCTACTACTAGATTAGATAATTCCATATCATAACATATTCAGAGTAAGTCATTCTATCTTAACCCTTTGATAATAGGATCTGAAAGGTTGAATATTAACTGGTTTTACACTATTCTTGAAGGGAATATAATGATTATGATTTAAGAAAGGAGGCAAGTTGGGTGGCTTTTTGAATACATGTTGAAATTTCTATAATAACTCTTGCAATCCTAACTGGAAGTCATTCGAAAGCAAAAGTTTTCTTGTAACTTCTAAATTCCTTACTAATATTAAAAAAGTCTTATAGTGATTCCAAATCACTTGTTTTTCATTAGTTTCTTGAACCTTTTGCAACTCAATAATTTTAAGAAAGCTATTTCAGTCATGCTATGAAGTTTCATAAGTTGTCCATTTTTTTAACTATCGGTTGATTGCCTTCAAAATCAAAAGTAACAAGTGTATATGATTTCATCCAATCAACACCTAAGATCATGTCATAATCCCTTAATTCTAATACGTTTACATTGAATTAAAATGTGTTACCTTGCATAACCTAAACACATCCTGTACATTTAGCTTTGACTATTAACTTTCAACCATTGACAACTGCAATAGTCATATAAGCCACCCAAGTCAACTCTAGTCTAAAGTCTTTTGCTATTTTACTATCACCAAAGCTATGGATACTCTCATTATCAATTAGCACCAAAATTGGTTTTTCTCTCACCTGCCCTTTTGACTTGATAGTATTATCACTCATACCATCTCTAATAACATTCATTAAGAGTTTCATGTTACTAGTGTTTTTGTCTTCTATAACACCTTCCTTTTGCTCACCCTCTTCTACATTAATTTCTTCTTCCTTCACTTTCAACACTTCTAAATCCTCCTGTATGCATATTGACTTTTTGGTTTGGCATTGATGCCTTGAAAAATATTTCTCTCCACATTAATAACATTCACTAGGGTTTCTTTTAGGTTGTGTTTTATTGGAATTAACTTTACTAGATTTTGTAAAAGTTGCCTTGGAAGTGGATTGATTGTGTTTTATTGTTTGATTATAAAGAACTTTGGCTTGGTTTCTATTAGGGCTGGGTATTTAGTAGAAGGGGTAGTTTTTATTGTTTGAGAAAGATGGTTTTTGAGTCTTAAGTTAAGAATGGTTATTGGGTTGGGCTACATTGCAGTTGTTGACTTGATAGGATAATAAGAGGGAAGTTTTTGGCCTGTGTGGAGACTTTCAACTATTTCTTGTATGATATTTTCTTAATACTTGGCTTGTTCAATTGCTTAGCAATGAGTAGTAGGTTTAAAGAGTCTTACCATGAGTTTTATCTCATTCTTGAGACCACCTATATAACTAAAAATAAAATATTATTTTAGTCACTCCATATAGGTTTCAACTCCTCAAATTTAACTTGAAACTCTTTCACAGTCTCTTGTTGTTGTAGTGAATTGAAAGACTCCACTACATCCTCCATCAAGCAATCACCAAATCTATTATAAAATGTTGATTTAAACTCATATCGTTTGATCATCTTTTTGTTGTGACACCAATTTTAGTACCACATTTCACCCTTGCTAACTAAAAATAAGGATGCTAATTCAATCTTCCAGCTTATCTACCTCATATATGACAAAATACCTTTATAATTTCAAATAATTTCTATTTCAAGTTCAAGATCCTTCATTTTTTGTAAACTTTGAACCATTTGTGTTAGGCCAAAAGCCAATTGTGTTTCATTTCACATCTATAATTGTTCGGTTCTCAACTCTTCATACAATGTTTGAAACTTTTGCTGTGCTTTTTTTACGGCCAATTGATCCAATGGAAGGTCCTCAAAGCAGTGTAAATTCTTTTTCTGATTGGTCTTTGACTTATAAGACCCTAACATATTCACTTCCTCCAATTTGCTCTGCAATGAACTCAACTAATCCTCTAATCAATGCATCTATGTTTCCTTTGTCAATGTTCCTTTGTACTTCACATGTTTTTGCTCATTATTTAGGTTGCCTAGATTCGATGTGCTCTAATACCAAACTGTTATGGCAAGAAAAGAAATGGTTCTATCATGTGAAAGATTAATCAGAAAGAGAAGGGAAACAGGAAAAAGAGAGAAAAGCGAGATAAGAACAGAAAGGTAATTTCCCTTTACATGTATTTGTTTACATAGTGATGTGCTATTACTACCATCACATAACAAGTGGTATTGGTTGTAACAAACTAACTATTTTATTACAAATAAATGAAAATGTGGCTGAATATAAAAAGAAATAAATTTAGCCCTATTAACAATACTTCAATTTGCCTTCTTGCCTTTCGCTCTTCTTTCAAACGTGACAAACAATCACCTGCTCTAATTTGACTCAATTGTAGTAATCTCATATAGAAATGCATTTAAGTCTTTGACCTCCCAAAACACAGGCACTGAAGATTTGAACCTTCCACCTCAAAAACTATAATCAACATCTGTCACATTCTGGGAAGCAGAGTGCTTAACGAGCCGTTCTTTCTCATCATACAGATCAAGGTTCTCACAAGGGGCAGGGAAGATGGTTCCTACTACACGCCCTTGAACAAAGGCACACTGGAATATATGCTTCTTCTTGTAAGTTATTCCCACTGACATATCTCGGAAGGTAATATTTCTCACTGGAATTACATCACTTCCATGAATACGTACAGGCACACGCACTCCTTGACCATGGACTCCAGTGAAACTTATATCCCTAAGTATGGGAAGAGCTTTTGGGTCATAACCTTCATCAGGGTGTTCATTGTAGTCCGTCTTAATTACAATCCCAACTCGGACATCATCAAAAGTGAGATTTTGGTAGGTTATCTGTCGAACATATCCACCTCTTCCTGGGGCAGTCTTGATCCGAACTGCACGCCGTGAACTCCAGACATGGAGGTTCTCCACAATGACATTTGATACACCACCTGACATCTCACTGCCTATGGATACACCTGCACTGTTGCATCGTTCAGCCAAGGTAGGTCTCAGTTACTATACAAAAACAAGGACACGCAACTACCACATACTAAGCTAGCTTCATGGCAATAGATCAACTGAAGTAAAATTGACTTCAGTGCTGCATGGACTAGTTTTTTATGTGTGTTCGATGGCATCTAGGGTAAACAATGTAGTTTACTGAGACCTGTTCAATATAAATTGAACCCATTTTGCAAATTACTGAAGGTTGATACTACTCCTTCAGTTTCTAAAATGCAGCACCTAGCATCGCCTAGAGTGCCATGAAGGTAAGACGCATAAAATCCTTTTCCCAGCTTTGCTACATCTAGTTGGTAATGTCACTTAAATTGGTCAATACTTTCACCACAGAATAAAAATTCTACGCCAGTGTAGTTACCAGGATTCAGAACTCTCATAGTAAAATTGTAATACTAGTAACAGAACTACAAATTGTATCATAGACATTTATGTGCCCCTTCGTTTGAATAAAAAGATAATAAAAAACTAGAATTTCTACACCTGTACTTATGTAGTTAAATGCCATGTACCTCTCTTGAGGTTTAGCCTATAACTAAAAGCAGAGAAACAACTTGAATTCATAGGCGCATTCACCTGACCATTGAGCGAACAACAAGGTTACGGATGAGAATATTCGCAGAAGGTCGTCCATAAGCTATTCCATATTGATCCCACCCACTCTTTATTGCAATTGCATCATCACCGACACTTATATAACAGTCCTCAATCACCATATCTTCACACGAATCTGTTCATGGCAAGTTCGTCATATTCTAAATAAAATAAAACTAATGGAAATCAAATTCATAGACTTGAACCACTGCAGTAAATCAACTAGCTTATGTTAGGCCTTGATACAGGGCTAGTGAATATAATAAAGCTTATTATAAGGCACAATGTATGACACTTTAGATGTCCTGAAGAGGGGAAAGAGATGATAAAAAGAAAGCATGGTATAATTAAGCAAAAATTGGTACAATTTACTTGTACAAATACACGTCATTTTGCAAAATAGAAAAAATCCACAATATCCATTAATCATTTTCAGCTTCTATACAAACTAGGATAGCCATGCATCACTAGCAAGATGCTAGATAACACTTAACCTAGATTCATATCTCACAGAAACCTTGTATTCAATCCTCCACTCATCAACCCATCTGTTACTTAGAAGCTAAAGAATCTTTATAGAAGAACATTGCCCACTCTTCGTCACCGTAGCTTAGATGCCTTACAGTCTTCATTTCACCTTCAATGTTGCAAATTTTTTTTTTTTTTTTTGACAACATTGTTAAAATTTAAGTAGTCAGCATGTCATAGGTCCGTCAATGATTGACTAACCATATTAACAGATTAAAATGTGTCAGTCCATCATAGAACTAAAACATGCCTGCATAACTGCAAATTGCTTACCAGGATCAATTCCATCAGTGTTTGGAGCTTCAAATACAGGAGCCAAGATTGTAACATTTCTGACTGTTACATTCTTGCAGTCATATGGATGGAGTGTCCAAAATGGGGAATCACGCAAAGTTATATTAGATATCAAAATGTCCCTTGACCACATTATCTGCACAAGTGGGCCCCTGGTGTGATTGAGAAGCTTTTGGTGGTATTTCTTCCACCATGTTTGTCCCTGCCCATTGATGGTACCATTATGCCCTGTCAGTCAGAGAAAACAAACACTAGATTGAAGCAACTCAGAAGCAATAAATTCACGTTGAAGGAGAAAGCCTCACAATTAATTACAATTATGATCACATTGACCCACTTACCTTCAAAATGTTACTCCAGGTTTAATTTGGAGGAAAAAAATGACTTCATTCTCAACAAGCTATGACTTTATATAATAGCTAAGCTATTAGCCTTCCATTTTAGTTACTTCTCTGTTATGTAAGGTAATTTTTAGTTTTTCTAAAGTTAACAAGTTCTGTGCAGACTTTGGGAGCCACAACACTGGGAAGTAGCACGTTCAGTGACATCCAATAACATCCAAGGACATGTGGCAAGGTGCTGCAGGAACGTGTTATCTCATCTTCCAACCTCTACTAAAAGTACAAGAATGTACAGAAAACATCATTTCATAGCCCTCATTCACTTTATATATATATATATATATATATATATATATATATCATGTTCAAATTTAATTTTGATTACGATCATTGGGGTAAATCCTATCCAGGATGACCAGGCCCTCAAAGTCTAACTATGGCTTTTTTTATGGAGACATTAACCAAGTTTGTTTATATGGAAGCTGATTTCTGAACGCCTTCCAATGTTAACATTGAACACTGAAAAAGACAAACTCCTAAGAGAAATGAAAAAAAAGATCAAGGCATGAATAAATATATAATAATAAGACAAAAATAAGTCAGAAAGATAGAGTTTGACTACTGACCTGTTATGACAACATCTTTAAGGTTTTGACCATGGATTAAACTCCCATAACGTGGGCCAGGATGTTCTCTCCCATAACCATATGAAGGCAATGGAGGCATTAGGGGCCAATACTTCTCATTCTGTTTAAAACTACGAAAGATAAGAAAACCAACATAACCAGGATCTCAAGACAACAACAAATGGAAAAAGGAAAGTCAAAAGGGAAGCTAATTCAATTGCTAAGAGAAATAGTTCAACCAGCAAAACCTCATTGAAAACTATGACATCACGTTATGGTAATGACAGCTATCAAGATTCCAGTAATACTGTAAGATTTATGCAAAATATATGCAAAAAAAAAAAAAATCAACTAAACCACAAGTGATACAATAACAATAATATCTTCAGTAGCATAGTGTTTGATAATACATCAATAGTGATTATACATTGAGTCATCAAACTCCTGAATCCCAAACATACTTACGGTAAGTTTGGTTTGGATAATCCTGTATTACCAATAATAAAAGAATACCACCAAAATAGATTATTTAGAAGATTATTTATTATAAACTAGTATCATGTTTGGTAAAATTGGAATATACAAATAATTATTGTATTTGATTGGTGGTAATAAAAGAATACTAAGACATTATTTTACTTAAATACCCTTAAATATGTTAAACTATAATAAAGCTGTAGAGACAGGGGAAAAACTACAACAAATCAAAAGTGAGGGACAGGAGGAGAAATGAAAAAAAGAAAAAATAGCAATGACTCAAAGGGTGAGGGTTTGAATGAGTTTGGTGGTTGCTATTACTCTAAGCGATCAATAGAATGTGCAACAATGGCTAGGGCCTTTACCCTTACCCTCGATTGATATCTCAAGAGCAACATTATGAGGAGGCCAATCAATCTAGAGGCAACTGTTTCAATGACTGCTTCCTCGATCTCAGACAAAATCTTCGAGATCCAATGTTTTGATAGCCGAGTTGCAAGGTTTCAACAATTACTAGTGGCAGTTTTGGTGGTGGTGGTGGTAGTGCAGTAGTGTTCGTGCCAGCAAGTGGTGGTGGGTGGTGGAGGTGAGTAGGGTGGCTTGTAATTTTAATTAAATGCAAAGGTATTTTGTCCCAAAAATTATATGAGTATAGATAAAATAGTCACAACAGACTTTTAGGTTTAATTTTATGTTAATTGAATCCTAAGCTTTTAATGAGTAAGGATTAAATTATAATTAAAATTATTTTGATAATCTTTTAATACATAAGTAAATGTGATTATTAGATTACCCCTATAAGTGTTGTTATGTCATATTGGTAATAAAAGATTATCGAGATATTTTATTATTTGACAAATTAAATAAGGTAATACTAATAATAACAATTAGATTATCAAAGTAATAAAAAATTATCCTGAGCCAAATGCCCTCTTAAAGTATTGTGCAACAATTGTATATGCCTTGTATATAGAGACTCTTATCAAGGTAAATTAAAAAGACTCAAAAAATATATATTTTTGAATGTTACACAACTAATTAGCAAAAGAAAATATATTCACATTAAAAAAATTGTAGGTTTACATATCAGTGAGATCACTGAATTAACTTGATATTGGCATTTTGTTGATCACTATTATAATGCTGACTAAGAAAGCCTAAAAGTCGTCATCTTTTTTCCTACAATAAATTTTCTGTGCTGTTTCACACCTTTTCTACCAGGGCCAGCACCCTAATTACTTATTCTTGTCTATTTTTGGAGTTCATTAACAACTTTAGCAAGGCTATGAGGTGTGCTTCATTGTCCCTTCGCTACAATCTAGTCATGAAATTAGAAGAAAATGATTTGCAAATACTGTAGATTATGTAATTATGAGGCTCGTGATGGATAGCTCTAGTGCATCACTTAGATACAAAAATGAGATGCAAACTGGTAATATAGAACTACTCAATATTCAAAGATTAGTTGTTTCACGCAATGCATCACATACAAACATGCTTATACGCAGAAACAATGGTTTTGACTCAAATCAGGAGCCTGCTGCAGCCCTCTATAACGATCTTGTTCTATCTGATATATATCTTAACAAAAGTGGTATCTATCTGTTATAAGAACTATGCAGTATTTTAGTATTGTTTAAGAATAAAGGAAAGTCTAAAAAGTTAAACTTTACAGGATAGAATAACATATGCTGAAAAGTATGTTGAATTATATATCTTAATAGGTTAATTCTAGGACTACGCAGAATCTAGCAGAGTTTTTATCTCATATCGATGAAAAACGAAATAAAATGTTCACTGGACACTCATAGCCACAACAATGCTTCTATAAATGACCAAAATTCCTAAACATCATTTCAGAATTAGCGTTACAAATCCTAAACGCAAAGATAATCACTTCCATTACATCACAAAAGCAAAACAAACCTAACAAACTGAAAATCGATAATAGAAAAGATATCATAGAAATAAAAATAATCACCGACCTGGATTCCAAGAATCTCAGCATCCTCAGCAAGAAAAAGAGTCATATGGCTAGTTAGATTAAACGGCGCCGTAAGCCATTTTCCAGGAGGCACATTAAGCTGTGCACCACCTCTCTTACCAAGCTTAGAAATAGCAGAAACCGCCCTCTCAAAAGCCTCGGTATTTAAAGTAACTCCGTCTCCCACTCCCCCGAAATCCGTTAAATTAAAAGCCACAGGTCTGAAAGTAGGGATCGGCCCGGCTGATTCTCCCCATCTAAAAAAAGAAAAGCCTCCGACGACAACCTTTCGTTGACAAAAGAAGACGGAAGCGAAGGCGGCCATCCATAGTATAGAGAAAAGAGTCTTGTGCGAGGAGAGCAATGCAGGGACCCAGCGCCGGACGTCAAGGCGGGAGTGGAGAAAGTGGAAGCGCTCTATGCCGAGTGTCTCAGCCATAGTTTAGATTTAACTTTCAGTCATGAATTGAACTTTTAGTTTTGAGATCTAACCAGGAAAACCGGTTGGTTGAGATGTTGGACATCAGTCGTAATGGAGTACATTCCAAGAAAAGACACGGACTGAATTGAGACACAGAATACATACAGTGCCGAAACCAACATCTTTCGAAAACAATATTTTACCACTTCCCAATTTCCATTCAAATTTTCCATTTTGGGTATTATGGTAATTTTATCATTTGTTTTTATATATTAATTAATAATTTTGAGAAATATTTTTTTACTTTCCGTTTCCCTTTTTTTTAATTCAGATCTAAGATATTGCCTATTGTTATGCTTTTCCAAGCAGCTCTTGCTCCTCATGCTGTCTCTCTTCAAGTTCATTTTTGCCTTACTTTCACCTCCCCATTTCTCTAATAGGTCAGCAACGCCAAACACTGTATGTTATTGAGGAAAAATGGGATGATCAGGATATGAATGTCTCCGTGATCGAATCTGTTAAATTTGGGTGGCAACTGAATTAAGTGATATTTTTCGACGTTCTGATTAGATGAGAGTGACCTTTTTTGAATCGGATTACTCCCCAATCTTCCGACGACCAATAGCTCTTACTCGTTCTCAACCACTTCAACTAATCCTCATTCAGTCCCTAGGCAACCTTCTAATGTTTCTGATTCCAATACCTCGTATTCGTCTGTGGCGGTGGAAGCTCGAGGCTTTAAGAGGCAGAGATCGGTTGTCGACTACCAAGACGAGCAGGAGCGAGTGCTCGAGGCCGCCTTGCGACACGTGGTCTGTGTTTCTAATGTTTCTAATTTAATTCTCTAAATAATTATTCGAGATATTTTGTTTTTTTTCCTGATTGTGTATAATGTACAGGTTAGGTTGGGAGGACTGAAGAGGCTATGATTGCAGGTGCAAGAGAAGTCAGCATGTCTCCTGCCGTCATTGGATCCTTCCCTAGAAAAGAAGCTGCACTTGTTGAGGTTTTTTTTTTCATCTAAGCGGCCCTAATTTATGGAAATTTTAAAAAATGAGGCTGCAGTTTTGGTTTCTATTGAAATGCTATGTAATTATTCTTAGTGATTGTCTATATAATTTGATGCTAAGTTGATTGTCATTCTTTTGCTGGACATACAAATTTAAAAAGGTGGATGGTGCTTTTGGGTGTAATTATAATTCTTAAGCGTTGGCCTTAATTGAGATTTAATGGTTTATTGGTTTAATATGTGTAGGCTACTTTTGAGCATGTTCTTGGCTGTGTCATTGAATCGATGTAAAACTTTAGATTCTAATGCATTTAGGTTTTTTGATCTTGAAGGCACCTTGTTTCACTGATCAGTCTGTGTCAATTGATATGTTTTAATATTCAGTGAGCATTTTGCTCTATTAATTTAGATGGAAAATAAACTCTTCAGGTGTGCCTTGATTGTGTCATTTTAATTTTTTTAAATTTGGAAGTGGACTTTTATACCTCTTGTTTATTTGGATCACATATCCTTTTGTTTTTAATTTACTTTCATCTAAGAAGATAACTAAAATCTCTTTTGGATTTAGACATGCAATGATTTCTCCCAAACATGCTTAGTTGCACTGCCCGGTTTCAGCTCATAAAGTCATTTTACTTTGAAAGTGACTTATTTTTATCTATCTACCAGTTCAGTTTTTTATGGATGATTGCCTACAAAGGCTTATTGATTCTGGGCAGGATTTAGAGAACTTGATTCCAAGTCAGCGCATCTTCAATCTCATCAAAATTCGTCTAGATATGCAAGCACTCTACATTTCAAAGTGGCCAGAAGCTCTTAGCATCCAAGTACCAATTAGTTTGCCCCTTTTTTCTGGTACAAATGCTAGCTTTAGGTGGAGTTTAACTCCTAATAAAACTGCTATTCCCTTCTCCAGGCCCAACGCTTGAATGTTCCCACAAGTTTTAAGCAACGAGCAATGTTGGTTGATGAGATTTGACATGCTACTGGTAATGATAGATTGGTATGTCAAGCACACAATCCTTGGAGGACTATACTCAACAACTGAGATTTGCATGCTGACTGATAGTTCCCCAGGTCTGCCTTTTTCTTTTTTTTTGGCCATATATATGATGAAACTTAATGAGATGTCATCTTTGCTTAACTTTTTTTTTTTTAATATGCCTATTGTCAGTAATTATTTATTTTTAGGTAATGAACATCTAGAGTTTGATTTTGACAATTTCAGTTTCCAATTTCACAACTTTTAGTTGTAGTGTAGCTCAAGTCCTTTTTAACTGATTGTATCATGAAACGTATATTTAATTGACTTTGTTAAAGCATTATGAAATAGAATAGCTTCTAAAGAGCACTGCCCATAGTACCTTCTTCCCTCATGGTCCGTTCAATAGGGGTAACGTAAAACAAATCATTAGCAAATGTACTAGTCTCATGTAAATGTGTAAATATTGCAGGTGGTTGTACCCACGAGACTATATAAACAAGCATTAAAATAATAGCTATCTCTAACTTTATCTAGATAATCAATAAGATGAGTGAATTATCAAATAAAAATTTAATTAGCACGTACTAATGAATTGTAATGGATTTAAATTGATGACAACAGTGAGAGAAAATGTTAAGATTTTAGTTTACTAATTCACTTCAATATTGTATTCTATTGACCATGGTTGAAACAGTTATTTTGTTCATGTGATAATAAAATTTTCATAATTAATCAATAATCTTTCTAAAACAATTTTAATTCTACTTTTACCAAACAACCTACTATATTTCTATGTTGATTTAGTTAAATAATAATGCACTATAAACCACTAGCTTTCAATTTAAAACAATTGTATCTATAACGATTGTATGTATTAATAAATACATATATCATTATATCCAATTAATGCATGACATATTATTACGAGAGTATTAATGCAATATCATTTTTCTATCTGTCACATAAAACAAATATATTAGAAGTTGGTCGAGCTTCTAATAATGTCAAGATCATAACACAAGTTCATCATGAAATCAAAGAATCTTTAATCATAAATGAATAAAAATACTACAAATTCTTGAATTAGTTAGTCATAGTCTCCTTTACTTGCCAAATGATGCAATTGCCTTTCCTCTCATTCTCTCTTTGCTCTCTCCTTCAATTCCCTCTTTCCTTTTAGCCCAAAAACATTAATATGCTTTTTTTGCTTCCCCCTGCTAGAAATCAAAAAAGGAAACATGGAAAGTCCATGAAGAAACATTCTTTTTCAAATCAAAGCAGCAAAAGTTGGTATAAAAGAGGCATAAATGTGTAAAATCAAGACTTTATCAAGGGGCATCCATACATAAAAAAATTATTTCCCAAGTCAAACCCCGATTGTTTCTCATTTAGTAATTTGTCATTTTCTGCCAGATTTTTGTGACAGATGGATAGTTTTGGATGGTAGAGTGAAAGACGCTTTTGATATGAAGAAGACCTTTCAAGAGGTAATAATCTCTCTTCCTTCCTGTTCCAGGTTCCATATTCTCCATAATGGCCTTTTGAGAAGATCTTGGTGAGTAATTTTCAATTATTGGGTGAGATATTTTGCAGGCAAAATATTTGGTAGAAGCTGTTGGTGTTGGAATGGCGGGTTCTTTGAAAGGGATTAGTGATCAAAATTTTTCAGCGATGAACTTAATGTGGACTGAACTAAAAGAAGAAGAAGATGATGAAAATAGAGAGCAAAACTAGAGAAAGAAAATCAGGAATCAAGGAGAATAAGAAATAGAAGAGATTGGAAGACAAATAGAGAAGGAAAAATTGATTGTTATTTCATCGGTTGAAATGTGCAAAATAAGCATAAGATATATAGTTGGAATAAAAGCAAATCACCTAATTAATGGTTAATATTAAAGTTGTCCGAAATAGTACCTCTCCCTTCATGTTAGCGTATTAAAACCGGACCAGATCGCAATCAAGTCCACAAAAAATGTAGAGATTGTTGACCTGGTTAAAAATAGAAACTCTGCCATTTTACTCAAACAGATCGAATGAATTTCCTCAAACAAAAATGGCACGACTCTTATTTCTTGAGTAAGCTTCTTCAACAACACACTCAGACTGTGAGCTTGGATGAGAGGTTTCACATTGAAAAAGGCTGTCTTCATGTGAAAGGTTACTCAATAAAGAGATTGCAGCCATGTGAAACAGTCGGGTTTTCTGTAAGTCTCTTTTGAAAGAGCTTTTACCTGCTTGGACATCTCAAGGGCCGTAAGTTCCGTCATGACAATACCAATGTTCCTAGGCCTAAAGAACAAAAATATGTGCTCGGTTATAGTGCCACCACCTAACTTCAATACAATAACTATTTCCACAAAAACAAAAGTACTGTGGTTTACAAAGTCCTCAAGCTGTATAAAAACTTTTTATTCATAGTTCTGTTTGACAGCACTCCCTATTTTCTCTACTTAACATGTGTGATAATCATTCTCTACTTCTTGACATGTTTATCATCAACCTCTTCACTCTCATTCTCCTCTACTTCCTCACATGTTTTATCATCAATCTTTTCACTCTCATTTTCATCTACTTTCTCTTCAGTAGTCCCTTTTTCTTTTACTTCTTGACATGTTACAATATCAATCTCTTTACTTACAACACAAGAGAACAACATATCTTGATTGTCTTGTACCGCTTTACCAAAAGACAGAATTCCCTTGTTTTCACCATGTAGACTTCTGAGTTTAGAACCTCGTATTTAGAAACAACAACATGCCAACAAGCATGTATATGGAACTCACTACAACTTTGTTTTCATTTTCAAAGGTTATTTCTATATTAGCACCTCGACATATAGTTTTTACAAAAACTATTAAAATAGGGGAGCGAGTGAAATTCACTCAATAGGTAGGAGAGTTAAACTTAATCTTAAACTTAACCATAGTCTACACTTTACCTTTGGCTTGATTCCACCCTAAAATGGCCATTGAGAGTTTCTTATCAGACTCTTATCTTAAATGATATGGAACTACATTGCTTATCTTATCTTGGGAGACTATGTCTCACTCGATCATCTCGGATATGTTCAGGATCCTATAATCAAATAACTCTTTATCCTTATATTTATGTTAGGAATTAAGTTCACATAGCATAACATAATAACATGCCTAAAATAATTCAATACACATACTTATATATAAGCAATTGAACACATATACTTATATATAAGCACGTTAAAGTAATGAATTATATATTAAAATCACAACCTAAGTACATGCCTCTTGTAATTTATCATCTCAACATGAAAAAAACACACTCAAAACTCCTTTTTGCTATATAAAAATTATGGAAGAAAGAGGGGAGTTTTAGGTAACTCCTTCCTTTATGTATATTCAAAAAGGTAATTGCCGATAGTACTTCTAACTTGATAACTGCTTTTGGTAATTTTCATGAGTGAGAGAAGCCCTATCATGGGTCTTTGGTTGTCTCTATTTTCTTATCATATTTTGACTCTATTATTCCTAAAATTGTGACTGTGTTGATCACTTGTTTCTACATATAAAAAACGTATACCCACTTTGGCTTATTGTATTTTACATAAATAGTTTTGTTCTTATACACTATATGAAGGATATGTATCTATTTTGTATCCAACTGTGACACCTCATGTAGGACCCGCCGTCACGAGTACCCCTACTGCTGAATTCTGGAAGGCCTTTTTTATTAATAATCTGAAAATTCAGATACCCGCAACGGGAATCCTACGAAAAGAATAAAATCTGAAACTAAAACCATACAATTCTACACATACGGAAGCTGAAATATATACATCGACTGAATTATACATATTGTTCTGTACAATGGGCCCATCGACCTTTACATATATACATACACTGTTTCTGTACATTCGGATACATCTGGAAACATACAAAAGGTACATGTGACCACACAGGTCCAAAACTGATATACAACCGAGATCAGAGTGTGTGTGTGCGTGCCCTCTCCGTCAGCCTCGATCCAACCGCTCCTCGAACCCAGCACGAACCACCTGAAAAGGATGGAAGAAGGAGGGGGATGAGTGATAAAGATCACCCAGTAAGCGCTCCTTACTTCCCTCAATACCCAAGCAAGCACAAACAATCATATAAATCAAACATACCTGAGCCTCGGCCCTAATCATACATCTATGCGCTTGCTGGAATCTGGAAACTGTTATCTGAATCTCATTATCATTATATGCTGATATTATTATTATTCATTCCATGATGTGTATGTCATGTCATGCTAACTGAATATACTGGATGCATACATCTGAATACCTCTCTATACCCTCGGGTACCTGCTGTGCTGATCAGACTGGTGAACACAGGGATTCGGCATCCTGGCCATATAGGCTAAATAGTCTAGCTACTGGCTAGAAAGCTGAATCTGAAAACCACTGCCCAATCTGACTGGTGTCAGATGGTAAAATCTGAATGCTGCTGAGTCCTCTGACTGGTGTCAGGAACTGAATCTGAAATACTACTGAGCGTTCTGACTGGTGTCAGAAGGCTGAATCCCACAGATGCCCCCTCGTGTTCCACCTAATGCTCTCACCCGTACATCAGGCTCTGAAAACTGAATACTGCTGAATTTAGATCCCCTGATCCTCTCTGAAACTACATGTCATGTCATGATATGCACATGCAGTTTATTATTTGAATACAGGCTCATCTGATGCTTATCTGAAGCAATTTAACCATTTATCTGAATTCCTATGCGTAATTAATCAATAATATTCTTTTTCTGAAAAATTGTTGATGCACGGACGTGCATCAAAGTGCACGGGGCCGTGCACTGGTCGTGCGTCTGGTCGTGTAAGCTACTGGAATTTACTATTCACTTTCACTTAAAATGCTTACGCACGGGCGTGCACTATAGAAGGCATGGGCGTGCGTCTGGAAAACTGGTCGTGTACACAGCGTGCACACGGGCGTGCATCTGGAAAAACAAAGGCTCACGGTCGTGCCATACAGGCGCACGGCCGTGCGTCTTGTTCTTCAACAAGAGCACCGCTCGAAAAATGCACGAAATCGCCAACCAAAACACAATCAAACATAATTCCACTTCAAGTACATATTCCCAGCACTTCAAATAAAATAATCCAAGCTTCACATGGAACATACACTCATTCATCACAAATTTACCATGGAAACTTCTTGTTTCTCTCACCAAAGCACACACATAACACATGCATGCTTCAAGGGTGGAAATTCTTCATCCAAATCAACATGCAAAGCCATATAAGCATTTCAAACATTCATCCACATGCATTTAACTCATCCATGACATCAAAATTCATCAAACATGCTGGGAATTTGCGAGAAGAAGTGAAAGAACACTTACCTCTTGCCATGCTTCGGAAAACAAGCTTCAATCAATTATCTCTATGCTCTCTAACCGGATTAGGGGCAACCGGCTGTTGGATTTCCTCTATAGGAATGGGAGCTGCAAATGGAAGAGAGAAACTTTGGCTAAAGAGAAAACTTGGGTGAGAAAAATGGTTAAGTTGACCACGGCTCACTTATATATTATGCCATGCACGGTCGTGCATCAATGATGCACGGGCGTGCACAAGGGAAAATGAACTTAATTCATTTCCCACGTATTCGTACGATCGGATCCTTTCGAAAGGATTCGTACGTAGGCCACACACTCTGAAAACTTACCAACTCACCCCTGAACTCTGCTAGACTCTCAATCTCTCACTGAATCTCATTTCTAACCCCGAAACTCTAACCGAAAAGGCTTTCAAAAACTAGGATGCTACATTTCCTCCCCCTTATAAAAATTCTGACCTTGGAATTTACCTAAATAACTCTGGGAACCCATCCCTGATCTCAGACTCTACCTCCAAAGTGGCTTCCTCCACTCTCTGACTGCGCCATAAGACCTTCACTAGAGGAATCTGCTTGTTTCTGAGGACTTTAACCTTGAAGTCTAGAATCTGCACTAGCAGCTCTTGATAACTCAGATCATCTGCCAACTCAACCTCTGAAAACTGAAGCACATGAGAAGGATCTCCCACATACTTCCTCAACTGAGACACATGGAAGACATTATGAATCCTGTTCATGCTAGCTGGTAAAGCCAATCTGTAGGCAACTGTCCCCACTCTCTCAAGTATCTCATAGGGACCAATGAATCTCGGGGTCAACTTCCCCTTTCTGTCAAATCTAAGAACGTGTCTGTATGGAGCCACTCTCAGAAACACTCTGTCGCCTACTGAAAACTCAATCTCTCTGCGTCTCAAGTCTGCATAGCTCTTCTGTCGATCCTGGGCCTGTTTCATCCTCTGTCTGATGATCTTGATCTGCTCAATCATGCCCTGAACAATCTCTGGACCCACAACTGTCTCTAGAGAATCTCTCTCTCCAATCTCATCCCAATGAAGAGGAGATCTACACCTCCGATCGTACAATACCTCGAATGGAGCCATCTGAATCGTTGCCTGATAACTGTTATTATACGCGAACTCCATGAGGGGAATCAACTCTGTCTAATCGGTTTGGAAGTCCATACAACAAGCTCTGAGCATATCCTCCAGAATCTTATTAACTCTCTCAGTCTGGCCAGCTGTCTGAGGATGATAAGCTGAACTAAACTGTAATCTGGTCCCCAAGGCTCTCTGCAATGATCTCCAGAAAGCTGACAGGAATCTGGAGTCTCTGTCTGACACTATAGTCCTAGGAACACCATGAAGTCTGACTACCTCTCTGATATACAGTCTGCCCAACTGATCTGTAGACATGCCCTGTCTGACTGGTAGAAAATGAGCTGACTTCCTCAGTTTGTCCACAATCACCCATATACCATCGAATCCTCTCTGAACTCTGGGAAGACCAGAAATGAAATCCATAGAAATATCTTCTCATTTCCACTCAGGGATACTCAAAGGATGAAGTAAACCTGAGGGTCTCTGATGCTCTGCCTTAACCTGCTGACATACCAGACATCTGGAAACAAAGTCTGCTATATCCTTCTTCATGCCTGACCACCAAAAACTCTTCTTGAGATCCTGATACATCTTTGTACTGCCCGAGTGTGCTGAATACACCGTACTGTGCACCTCTAACAAAATCATCTGTCTCAGCTCTGAACTCTGTGGCACACATACTCTGTCTCTGAATCTCAAGATCTCATCTCTGAACTCAAAGTCTGGCACTAATCACTCTGACACCCTCTAAATCATACTCTGAGTCCACTCATCTGACATCTGACACTCTCTGATCTCATCATACAGAGAAGATCTGATCTGAAGTCTGGAGAATCCTGCAGTAACTATCTGAATCTGCAACTCTCTCTGAACTGAAAGACTGGATAAGGCAACTCGCCTGCTCAAAGCATCTGCTACTACATTGGCTCTCCCTGGATGATATCTGATATCACAGTCATAATCTTTCACCAACTTTAGTCATCTCCTCTATCTCATATTAAGCTCTCTCTGGGTGAAGAAATATTTCAGACTCTTATGATCTGAATAAATGCTGCACTTAACCCCATAAAGATAATGTCTTCAAATCTTCAAAGCAAACACAACTGCAGTTAACTCCAAATCATGAGTGGGATATCTCATCTCATGATCTTTCAACTGTCTGGAGGCATAAGCAATAACTCTACCACTCTGCATCAACACTGCCCTGATCCCCTAATGGGACGCATCTGTGTAAATATCAAACTCTACTCCCTCCTGAGGTAGTGCTAAAACTGGAGCACTAGTCAATCTCTGCTTAAGCTCCTGGAATCTTACCTCACAATCATCTGACCAAACAAATGGAACGTCTTTCCTAGTTAAGGCAGTGAGAGGCCTCGCTAGGCTAGAGAATCCCTCAATGAATCTCCTGTAATAACCTGTCAACCCAAGGAAGCTACGTACCTCTTTTACCGTCTTCGGCCTCGGCCAACTCAAAACTGCCTCTACTTTGCTGGGATCCACTGAAATACCATCAGCTGTCACCACGTGACCCAGAAAGGCTACTCTGTCGCCAGAACTCGTGCTTGGAAAACTTGGCATATAGCTGTCTGTCTCTCAGTCTCTGAAGCACATATCTGAGATGCTCCTCATGCTCTGCCACACTTCTGGAATACACCAGAATGTCATCAATAAAAACCACTACGAATCGGTCCAAGCAATCATGAAATACCCGATTCATCAGATCCATAAAGATCGCTGGGGCATTAGTCAACCCAAATGGCATCACCACGAACTCATAATGCCCATATCTGGTCCTGAAAGTTGTCTTGGGAACATCCCTGTCTGTCACTCTGACCTGATAATACCCAGATCTCAAATCAATTTTCGAAAACACAGCTGCACCTCTCAACTGATCGAACAAGTCATCTATCCTCGGCAGGGGATACTTGTTCTTCACTGTCACTCTGTTAAGCTCCCTGTAGTCAATACACATCCTCATCGACTCATCTTTCTTCTTAACAAACAGAATCGGAGCTCCCCGAGGTGAACAACTAGGCCTGATAAACCTCTTATCTGTCAACTCCTAAAGCTGCTTCTTTAACTCCTGAAGCTTAGCTGGAGCCATCCGGTACGGAGCCTTAGAAATTGGAGTCATACCTGGAAGAAGCTCAACACTAAACTCCAACTCTCTGTCTGGAGGTAACCTTGGCAACTCATCTGGGAATATATCTGGAAACTCTCTGACCACTGGCACCTCCTCGATACTCAATCCTACTGAACTACTACATACCACGTTGACCAAGTATCCAATACAACCCTGTCTCAATAATCTACTCACCTGAATACTGGAGATCATCAAACTATCAACTCTGCCCTCACGAAACACAAACTGATCAGGGCCTATGTAGAATCTCATTTTCTTCCTTCCACAATCTATCTCTGCACCATATCTACCCAGGAAATCCATACCCAATATCATATCAAAATCTGCCAACTCTAGCAGAATCAAATCAATCGTCATCTGTCTACCCATAACCTCTATCTCCTGATCTAGGGGAACTCTGTCACTCAACACAAATCCCCCATCTGGCATCTCCACATGGATACTCCTACTGGCCACACTAGGGTCAACCCTTAATCTCTCCACTACACTCCACGATACAAAACTGTGTGTGGCTCCACAATCAACAAGCACAAATAAAGGAGTACCAAAATAAAGTAACTGACCGGTAACTGCATGGGGAATGGCCTCTGTCTGCTCTTGGTGGACTGCATAAACTCTGGCTCTGCCTCCGTCAACTCCTGAAGGACCGGCACCTCCCTCAGGTGCTCTATCACCGACTCGGGGAACATCTGCTCCATCTCTCTCTGCTCTAGCTCCGCCTCTGGGTGGACCACCTCGGCCTCTGAACTGACCAGCTCTACCTCTACTCAGTCCAGTACCAGCTCCAAGTCTGGCTGGACACGCGACCATCATGTGCCCTGGCTGATGGCACCAGTAACATACTACCTGACCTGCCATACACTCCCCTAGATGGCGTCTGCCACATTTGGTACACTGTGGTGGCTGGGGTGCAACTCTCTGCCTTTGACTCTGAAAACCTCTGGCAGATCTTTTGGCTGACATCGACCTCTTACCCTTGTCTCTATCCTCCATCCTCTGATCTCTCTCGAATGCTCTGCTCATAGCACCCATCTTCTGTAAACCGACCTCTGATCTGAGTACTCTTCCCAAGGCATCACTGAATCTCTGGGGAGGATTTGCTCCTGTCATGACATCCTTATAGATTACAGGGTGCAACCCATGGATGAATTTCTAAACTCGACCCATCTTTGTCCCTGCCAAACTCGGGACGAATCTCGCTAGTGCATTAAACCTGGTAGCATACTCCTTAACTGAACTGGACCCCTGAGTCAAATCAATAAACTCCTAGGCCTTGGCATACAATACCTCTGTACTCTTGTACTCAGCATCAAACAACTGTCTGAATCTGGCCCATGTCATCTGCTCCTTGTTGATGGAAGTCTTGGCTAGACTCCACCAAACCTTGGCATCACCTCTCAGATGAAACACCGCATATCTAACTTTCTCTCTCTCTGAAAGAGTGAAGAGTCCCATGACACTCTCCACTGACTCCACTCATTCTTCTGTCACTACTAGATCCCTGGACCCACTGAATCTTGCTGGCTGATACGGCCCTGTCAGGTGATAAATCGGATGAAGTCTGCCTGAATAACTAGTACCAACTGTCTCTATAGTCATACTCTGACTGGAATCTGCATAACCCGCTGGATATTGTGGCCTCTCTCTGACTGACTAAGGCTGAGACTGATACTGATGCTGATACTGTGGTTGTGACTGATGATGTGACTGATACTGTGACTGGGAATGTCGTCTCCTCGGAATCCAATGACTCTCATGCTAGGGAGAAGTTACTCTATATGACTCCCGAATATTACCCACTCCAGCTTGCTAGAGGCTCTCTCTGACTACATCCCCAATCATCTCTCTCAACTGCTCTGGTCTCATCGACACATGGGAGGTACTCTAAGATCGCTGCCTATCACTAACACTCATGGGACGGGCGGGTGAACTACTGTCTGTCTCATCTAGACATCTAGGGATATACTCCTCTCTATCTATAGCATCACAACAAACTGGGGTTAGAATCACATATCACAATCAAAGCTGGAAAAATAAATATCTGACTGTGCTGTGAGGAGGGTCTGGACAACGGCTGCGAAGAAGAGAAAAAGCACCACACACTTACAACATTTGCTCTGATACCAACAATGTATGACCCGCCACCACACACTTACACCAGCAATATAATCATTACCATTGTCACCATAACAACCCCAACTAGGACCAGATTACCACGCATACCATTTCCTCTTTGCTTTTGTCTAAGTTTCTCTTTCATCTCTAGTCTTTCAATATCCCCTAATAAACTAACTATGACATGTCTAACCCTTGGTTGCATTGGATGAGTTACCCACTAAAAATAATGACATGAGTCTTCCACCTACCAAATTTCAAAATATCAACCATTATCAATGGAATCCCAACTTTGATCAATAAATCCCAAATTTTGTATAGAACTAGTAATAACTTACTTCATTACCTACACAACCAAAGAATCGCCTTCTAAGGTTGGAATCAGTCTACAATCTCCTCAACATAGCAGCTTCATTACAAAAACACATTGGTATGTCATCTACAATTCTTTCAGTTATCATTTGCTATATCGGTTATTTGTTTGATTTAATAATAATAAGAAATTATTAGTTAGAAATCCAAATTTTTTCTGTCGAATTTTTGACAAATTTAGCAGACAAATGAGATTTCGATGAACACATTTTGATTGCAAGCCTTAACTGCACTTCAACCTTCAGATAGATGATCAAAGACAGATAAGAGAAGTTTCAAATATTATATATGACAACAAAGTTTTCATTGAGAAAAAGTGAAAACAAATTAGATAGTGACTTAGTCGAGACAAAGGGAAAAGATTTTGACGATGGCAAAATAAGAGAAAAGATTAACGATGAGAGAGACGCAAAATTGTTTTTAAACTTTATGCCACATCATCATTTTTTTTATTATGCTAAGTTAGCTTTTGTTACTTATCCAAATGCCATAGCGAGAAAGTGATTTAATGGCCAACGTAATTCAAAGTTTAATGACTTATTTGTAATGTTTTAAAGAATAGTGATCGTGGATAGAATAAATACACGTTTCAGTGATTGTAAGTGTACTTAACCCTTAAAAAGTCACACATGTAAATTACATTCTCCCTACTAAAATAACCGCACAATGTTTGTCCATAACATTTTCAGAGAAAAAAAAAGTGATCCAAGCATATTCTTAGTTGCTCCCATCATAAATTTTTCTTCACAAATTTTATGTATCTTTGAATCTTTAAAATTGTTTACGTGCTCTTTTATAACACATTATACACCATTTTAATCACCCATAAGCCTTAAAAAAAATTTAAATATTAATGGAAAACCAATACAATAACAGTAATAATAAAAAATCATTGGTATTAGAGATAATATAATTTAAAATTAAAATTAATCTCTATACTTAAATCTAATCAAGTTCTTTTTTTTTTTTTTTTTTGCTTTAATTTAGGATTTTAAGGACAAAATCATGTAAAGATAATAAAAAAAGAAAAGGAGTTTTACTAAGGATTAAAAGTTGTTTCCACCAAATTGGTACAAGTAAAATATAAAATTATATTTAATTAAGTTAGCAGGTATTTAGATTTATTGGTCATTTGTGTATGGGTTTCTTCCTAATTGTTTATATAAAAGTAGAAAATCATTCTAATTTTATTCTGAAAAAGTATTTGAATAGTTGGAAAATTATAGAAATGGAAAGAAAATGATTTATCAACCAGCATTTTCCAAACCGGTAGGCTCCGTCTTTGGTTGGTCACTGACTAAAGTTCTTAAGTCTAGCACTAGGTGGAGAAAACAATGAATGTAAGCTGTTGAACGAGAAGAAAAGAGGGGAACGTAACCATGGTTACCGCTTCAGAGATTGCTGCAAAACTGAACCTAAAACCACATCCAGAAGGTGGGTTTTACGCAGAAACGTTTAGAGATTCTTCTATTATTCTCTCCAAATCTCAACTGCCTCCTCAATGTAAGTCTTCTCATAAATTTAATCTTTCCTTTATTCTCTCAATTTTGTTTTCTTTCGTAATGGTTGATAATATGACAATTCTAGCAAATATCTTGTTCACTAATCTCGGTATAGGTTTTTTTCTGTTTTTTTAATATTTTGTGTTTAATTTCTAGAGTCCTACTATCGTATCCCCTATGTTTACTGAGGATCGGCAGCCCTTGGATCATGGTTCGTGGTGGTCTGATCCAAGGACTCCCCACTACCGTTACTGAAAGAGATAGGCAGCATTTCCCTTATTGTATATTCTCCGCCTGTATCATTGGAAGTCGACCTCTTTTATGTGCTATTCATCTTTTGTGCCTAAGAAATCATTTTCAAAGTGAGCCTGCGTGAAATTTGTTTTTTATTTTTGCTTTTGATAAGTGGTTTTATGAGATCAATCGATTATACATATACTGATTCTGTACTGACTTTCGAATACATAGTTTTTCAGAATAGATTCTGAACTCAAAAGCTAGGGTGGAATCCTAATCGTTTATAATTCTCAAAAGTTACACTGTAGTTGATGGGTTCATTTTGGTCGGTATAACTAGTAAATTACGTACTGACTGAAATCCTGATTTTTAGTTTTGAGGAACTTATATTTTCCTTTGTGTTGAAATTAAGGTTTACAGCTTCCTAGAGCTAATAATTTGATTGTACACCTTCAAATTTGCTGGTATTTCTTAAAAATATGGAATAAAGTATAACTTGCTAGAATTGTCCTTGTATTTTCGTGATTTCATTGATAAAAGGTTCACAAAATGCTTCTGTTCTTGAATGTTTTTTCCAATGTATTTTGATTGATTTAAAGGTTGGTTGGATGTAGATGGATTTGATTTTGTAGTTTGAATCTATTCAATTAATCAATTTATTTGGCTCAAGATTGTTAATGCCTATAGTCTACTATTTATAGTTTCGGAATACAGTCAAATAACTTATCTTAATGGATTTTTGGTTGAGTGCCTTTTTCTTCTTAGAAAAAAATATGATTTTTCATTGCAATATATTTGAATTGTAAAACTTAATGTTTTCACAGATAGAGTTGATCGTCCTGTCAGCACAAGTATTTATTTCCTACTACCATCAGGCAGTGTGTCACACCTTCACCGAATACCATGTGCAGAAACTTGGCATTTTTATGCAGGAGAGCCTCTTACGGTATGACTAATACGGGCTTTACTTTGGTAACTAGAAATAATTTATATTCATTGTTCTTTTTAAGCTTGGTTTCCATTACAAAAAAAATTTCACTGTGATAGCTCTGGTGATGTTGTGCTTTCATTGGGTTTGTCTAGACTAGTCTCCTTGACAAAATAATTTTTATTTGATGGTATATATAATTTAGTGCCACGTTTCCAAATAGCCTGGCTGTACACGCCCTATGAAGAATGATCCTTGGCTATGAACTAGATTTCAGTGTGGCTACTCAATTGCATGATCGGTTTTGTCTCATCATTGTAGCCCCTAAATTGAATTTGGTCTTGCATTCATTTAATATCTGTTTGCCAAAGCTACTTTTGGATTCCAAGGACAATAAATATACAAAAGACAAGACACTTAATATAAACAGTGAAGCATGACCTTTGTAGATGACAATAGAAGTTTCTCTGATGTCTTGGTTCTGCAATTTCATTGGATGTAGGAACTGATTGGAGATTTCCTATTTAAACATAAAATATATGGATAAAAAAATTATTTTGAAATTACTTCTTCCTACCTGAATTTAGTGATTACTTGAAATGTAATTCTTAAGCTTAAAACAATGACAGAAGTCATCAAAGTACATAGTTTAAACCTGTTAAAACGCATAGCGAGTACAAATTGACCTTTGCAGAGAAGAGACTCTGATCTGCAGAACTTTTCCCCTCCTGCGAATATGTCTGTTTTGTTTGACCTTGTCTATCTTTCTGACATTATATATTTTCCTTCAGATATTTGAGCTGGATGATAAAGATGGAGAAATTAAATTAACATGTCTCGGAAATGATCTTGTTGGAAGCAATCAGCAACCACAGTACACAGTGCCTCCAAATGTATGGTTTGGTTCCTTTCCAACAAAGGATGTTCAGATTTCCTCAGATGGGGTGGTGAGCAAAGGTGAACCAAGGGATGCTGAGAGCCACTACTCCCTTGTTGGCTGCACTTGTGCACCTGCCTTTCAGTTTGAGGACTTTGAACTGGCAAAGCGCTCTGATCTTGTATCTCATTTTCCCAATCATGAGCAGCTCATCTCTCTGCTAACCCTTCCACAGTGAAGAGGAGGTTGACTCAGTGCTGATCTGGGAATTTCAGGCTTGTAATGCCCCAATGCTTGTGGCTTCAGGAATCTTGAGAACTTTGTGTATTATTGGAACTACATACCACCAAAGTTTTCCTTGTATCTCTGGAAATCTGCTAGTCTTCTTTGTGCCAGAAATCTGCTTAAGTTTTACTTTGAATAATAAAATAATTGGAAGCATATAAAACTTCAAATTCACCATTCCCATTTAGCAAATGAAACTTACAGTGATTTTAAGAATCTCATTGTTTAATAAGTATCAAAATTTCGCCATAAAAGGGATGGTTATGACTATACCGGGGAACTTGGAATGTTTTCCTACTGTGCAAGAACTCTGCAGCCTGCGTGAGAACCAAAATCCCTGCCAATGAGATTCTGTGCGTTCATTGCAACATCTCAATCAAAGACCACTTCCTAAAACTTTTAGGGACTGTCTGGTAAGGAGTAATCCTAAATGAAAGACGTTGGAATGGCAGAAATGATTGAGGCCGAAATAATCCAGTGAAATTCATTGAAATCCTTGAGAAAAGAACAGTAGCCACTGCCATGATGAGAGGTGAGATCAATTTTGTTGAATTTCATTAACTTTGTTGGATTTGGAAGATGGTTCTATTGAGGTAATAAAATATTGACTCCATTCGGATCTAGAAGATGGTTCGAGGAAGATGAGAAGCAATTGATTCCAAGATGAGAAGTAACCAATACTGATCTAGATGAGAAGCTACTAACATCAATCTCTTATTCAACTCCTAACCTATTGATTTACTATAGTTTTCTTTCATCATTTCTCACCCAATCCTTCATCTTCGGTTTATTGTAATTTCCTCCCATTATTATATCTATGATTTGATTCATCATACTAAAAACATTTAAATAAAATTATATCTTAATATTATGTTATTATTATAAATCAAACGCAATAATTATAAATATACGTCAATTTATCCAAATATAATATCAATTTAGACTCAATAATTAATCTTTTTAATAATATTTTATTTTTGTAATAAAATGTTTTAGTTAATAAATTCTTGTATTTTATGTGTTTATCGTATTTTATTATTTTAAATATATTTTATGATATTTTTAAACTTAAAACATGTAAAATATATATTTTATATGTTTGTCATATTAAATACATATCATAAGATCGTATTTGATAAATAATAAAATAATACTGTTTTAAAAAACATAAAATAACGTTGTTTTACATAAAACATATAATTTTTTCTTTCGAAATTGAAAATTTTTTACAATTCCATATATTTTCTTTTTTGTTTGTGTTTCTCATCATTTGTCCTTTGATTTATAATACACATGATGACTCGATCAAATTATTTTGTTAGACTTATATTATAATAGTCTTGCGTTTGATAAATTTTAGCCTTCATTTTTCGTTGTAAATAAAAAATTAAACTTAATTAATAGTGACTTGATAAATCATTTTTTATGCTTATCATTGAGCATTAGAGTTCATTCTAAATCCATTTATTAAAAAACATATGCTTAATTAATTATGTTTTATAGCATAATGATATCAAATAAAATACAAATTTTAAAGATATAATGTAATTTTTCTAAGATTGTTTTTAATTAATGTAATATTTAAATAACGTGAATTTTATTCTACCATAGAGAATAAATATTAAATATAAATGATCTATTATTTTGTATAAAATAAAAAAAATCAACTATCATAATTAACTAATTAATTATATTACGTGTTTAAGAAATTAATTAAATTTTAATTATGTATTGTGTTTAAAAATATTGATGTGACATTAAAAAAAAAAAAAACACATGTGATTTAGGTATTTCCTCAATTATTCCCGTAATATTTTTTTTGTAATTTTTATGTACTCGTAAATCTCAAAATCATTTACATACTCTTTCATAACACATTATACATTATTTTAACTCGTTATAAATGTTTAATAATATAAATATTCATGATAAATTAATACAACAAAAAAGTAATATAATTTGTAGTTGAGATTCATCTTCAAATGAATATGCAAATTTTTTTTTTTTTTTTTTTAAATTTTGGATGTAGAATACAAGATCCATATAGAGACGTCAATGGGTTAGGTCGAGGGCTTTCTAAGTTGGGTGGTCTACAAATTTTTTAAGGTTAGGTTCATGGGTTTTAATGGGCTGACTGTTAAGATATTGTATCATATATGTTTAAATATAGACCAAACATCATATTAACACTTAAGGATTCGCTTAATAATAAATTATCATTCGTAAAAGTTTTAAAAAGTTAAATACTCATTCGTTGACTAAAGTTAGAAGGGTATTTTTGTCTTTTTAAATTAAAACTAAAATAAATTTTATAAAAATATTAAAATATAAATTAAAAATAAAATAATATTAAAATAATAACACAAATTTAATAAATTAATAAAAAATAATAAAAATTTAAATAAATAAAATAAATAATTAAAAAGTAGTCATCGCCACCAATAACGTCGCTAGTGGCACTAGTCGATATAAACCTTATTAGATGGTCAGATCTAGTTATTACAATGACAAAGACAACCATATCTGACAGTCAATAGAACCAGATGGATGCTTTCGACTATCGGGGGTTGTGGCTGCTTTTTATTTTAAATTTTTTTAATATTATTTATAATATTATTATTGAATTTTATATTAGTCTTTTCACAAAAAAAAAAAAAGTGAGTATTTAACTTTTAAAATTTGTACAGATGATAATTGTCATTAAATGAAACCTTGGGTGGTAATATGTTATTCGACCTTAAATATAATATATGTTATAATTTAATTTAAATTTAAAATTTAAAATATATCACAATCCAAGTGTATATCGTATCTTATATTTTAATAATATAATTGCAATTTTTCTTCGTTTATTAATGAGATTATATCAATAAAATTTTGAGAACATTATTGTAATTTTAAATATTTAAAAATTAATAATATTAGATAATAAAAATTAATTATAAAAAATAATAAAAATTTTAAAAAATGTTATTGTAACAGAGTACGTCTAACCAACCCTCATGAGTCTAACTTTAAAAATTGTCGTTACAAACCAATTCGTTTATTTAATACTCGAAATATCTTATTTCGAATTAGTAAACTTTGTCCTTGGTCAATGACTAAATTTTTTAAGTCTAAGATTAGATAGAGAAAATAATTAAGATGCATTTGGTTAAAATAATATTTTATTATTAAAAATAAAATATTATGAAGTATAAATATTTTCATTCCTGATAAAATTTATATATAATAGTTATTATTTTAAATTAATAAAAAATACCATCATATTATTTTATTTAAAAACTCTTAAAATAATATTGTGTATATATATATAAAAGTTTTAGTTAAACAAACAAATATATTTAAAATATTTTTATATTAATAATATATTTATATTATTATGCTGAATTTATATTATTTTATTATTAATATATATTTTAAAAATATCTTCTATATTAATTGACAATATTATCTGTCACATCTGGGTAAGAATAGTGGTATGTTACCAGGCACGCTGATTAACGGAGAAGAAAGCGAAGGTAACCATGGTTACCTCGGCAGAGATTGCTGCAAAACTGAACCTAAAACCAAATCCAGAAGGAGGGATTTACGCAGAAACGTTTAGAGATTCTTCTATTATGGTCTCCAAATCTCAACTGCCTGCTCGATGTAAGTCTTCTAGTAAATTTAATCTTTCCCATATTCTTTCACTTTTCTTTTCTTTTGTAATGGTTGATAATATGACAAATCTAGCAAATATCTTATTTACTAATCTGGGTATAGGTTTTTTCTGGTTTTGGAATATTTTACGTCTAATTTCTGGGGTCTTACTATCTTATCCCCTGTATTTACTGAGTATCGGCAGCCCTTGGATCATGGTTCGAGGTATTCTGATCCAAGGTCCCCCCACTAACATTACTGAAAGAGATAGGTAGCATGTCCCTTGTTGTATATTCTCTGCCTGTATCATTGGAAGTTGACCTCTTTTATGTGCAATTCGTCTTGTGTGCTTAAGAAATCATTTTCAAAGTAAGCTTGCGTTAAATTTGTTTTTTATTTATTCTTTTGATAAGTGGTTATATGGGATCAGTGATTTTATATATACTGATTCTATACTGACTTTTGGACACATAGTTTCTCATGATAGATTCTGAAGTCAAAAGCTGGGGTGGGATCCTAATCATTTATAAATTTTTTGAAGTTACAATGTAGTTGATGGGTGCATTTTGGGTCTGGTATAGCGAGTAAATTACATACTGACTGGAATCTGATTTTTAATTTTAGGGAACTTGTATTTGCCTTTATGTTGAAATTAAGGTTTACAGCTTCATAGAGCTAATAATTTGATTCTATCAACTAAAATGGAACTTGATAGAATTGTCCTTTTATTTCCATGATTTCATTGATAAAACATTCATAAAATGCTTCTGCTCTTGAATGTTATTTCCAATGTATTTTGATTGTTTTGAAGGTTGGTCGGACGTAGATGCATTTGATTGGTAGTTTGAATCTATTCAATAAATAATTTTTTTAGCTCAGGACTGTTAATACCTGTAGTATTCTGTTATAGTCTTGGAATACAATCAAGTAATTTATCTTAATGGGATTTTGGTAGAGTGCCTTTTTCTCCTTAAAAAAAATATGATTTTTAATTGCAATCCATTTGAATAATAAAACTTAATATTTTCACAGATAAAGTTGATCGCTCTGTCGGCACAAGTATTTATTTCCTCCTACCATCAGGCAGTGTGTCATGCCTTCACCGGATACCATGTGCAGAAACTTGGCATTTTTATGTGGGAGAGCCTCTTACAGTATGACTAATACTGGCTTTACTTTAATAACTAGAAATAATTGATATTCACTTTCTTTTTTAATCTTGGTTTCTGTTACAAAATAAATTTCACTGTAATAGCTCTGGTAATGTTGTGCTTTCATTGGCTTTGTCTAGACTAGTTTCCACAACAAAATAAATTTTATTTGATGGTATATATAACTTAGTGCCTTATTTCCAAATAGCCTGGCTGTACAAGCCCTATGAAGAACAATCCTTTGTTATGAACTAGATTTCTGTGTGGCTACACAATGGCATGATTAGTTTTGTCTCATCCTTGTAGCCCCTAATTTGAATTTGGTCTTGCATTAGTTGAATATCTGTTTGCCAAAGCTACTTTTCGATTCCAAGGACAATAAACATACAAAAGACAAGACACTTAATATAAACAGTGAAGTATGACTTTTGTAGATGACAATAGACGTTTCTTTGATGTCTTGATTCTGCAATTTCACTGTATGTAAGAACTGATTGGGGATTTCCTTTTTAAACATTAATATATGGATAAGAAAATTGTTTTGAATTTTCTTTTTCCTAACTGAAGCCAGTGATTACTTGAAATGTTATTTTTAAGCTTAAAACAAAGACAGAATCGTCAAAGTGCTTAGTTTAAACCTGTGCAAACACATAGTGAGTACAAAATGACCTTTGCAGACAAGAGACGCTGATTTGCAGAACTTTTTTCCTCTTGCCAATATGCCTGTTTTGTTTGACCTTGTCTATCTTTCTGACATTATATATTTTCCTGCAGATATTTGAGCTGGATGATAAAGATGGACAAATTAAATTAACATGTCTTGGAAATGATCTTGTTGGAAGCAATCAACAACCACAGTACACAGTCCCTCCAAATGTATGGTTTGGTGCTTTTCCAACAAAGGATGTTCAGATTTCCGCAGATGGGGTGGTGAGCAAAGGTGAACCAAGGGATGCTGAGAGCCACTACTCACTCGTTGGCTGCACTTGTGCACCTGCCTTTCAGTTTGAGGACTTTGAGCTGGCAAAGCGCACCGATCTTGTATCTCGTTTTCCCAATCATGAGCAGCTCATCTCTCTGCTGACCTTTCTAGAGTAAAGAGGAGGTTGACTCGGTGCTGGTCTGGAAATTTCAGGCTTGTAATGCCATTGAAACTACGTACCTTCAAAGTTTTACTTGTATCTCTGGAAATCTGCTAGTCTACTACATGCTAGAAATTTGTTTTACTCTGAATGATTTGTTTAGGCCGTACTTGTATTATTATGTTTTACTTCGAGTAATACTTGGATTTTGTTCAAGAATTATGCATGTATTTGGTGAGTTAAGATGCTAAGGTTGTGAGCAATGAAAAAATTAGTAAGCAATGCATGCCCCTATATATGTATTTATTTATGTATATAGATGATGTATCATCATATGATCAGATGTTAATTTATCTTTAATATCTAGATGATATACCATTACATGATCAGATATTAATTTATCTTTAATAACTAGATGATACCTCATCCGGGTATTAAAAAATGTATGCATATAACATATACTTGGTTTTATTGACAAAAAAAACATCTAAAACAGATTTCAACAGATATTAAAAGAACATCTGAATGTAATATCTAAATAACATAACCATATTACAGATGAATAAAAAGCGACTGTGCCATTACAAAATGCGGCACCACAGCAACAACCTGAAGCAATTTCAACAACTTGTTCAAACGAGAACCAAAAGCTGGAAGAGTGATAACATAATTCTGATGAAACTACGGAAAAAATAAAAAACCTAATTAAAATAAGAATCCGGTTCTGTCTACTGCACATATCAATTTAACCCACGTGCTACAGAGGTCTAAGGAAAATATCATCATGGCTCTAAAGGTCTGAAACCCAGCATACAACCTAAACTTTTGAAAATTAGGTTTTCAGAAACCTTCTATTGCAAGACAAGAAGCAAGAACAAGTTCTGTTTTTCCCACCCTCTTCCGATTTCTTTAGGGTCAGCACTGGACTAATATTTGCAAACATGGTATGAACTTTAAAAAAACAAAACGAACTGTTAATCAAAATCAAGGAACTCCATTCTTTTTCTCATGGAGCCTTTTAAAACTGTAGCATCCCTTTCTGCTTTCTGAGCCTGAAGAGAGGAGAAAATGGATTTTAGTAACTCATATCACACAAAACAAAATATATTACACATCTTGATGATATTAATGCAGTGAGCAGCTTCCATTTTTTGAGACAATCTTAAGGAAAAATATAGTATGACAGTAAATTACATAATCCAACACGGCCAAAGTAGTAAAAACATCTTTCAGGAGGTTACAAAGAATAACAGTCTGATAACAAGAGGAACTTTTGGGACATAAACATAGTAATGAGGTTTATTTCTTTAGCAGTCTAACTCAAAAGAATATCTCTGAAGGCCAACCAAATATTATGGACAGAGCTTAGTTATCCATTTCAGATGATCAGAATAGTAAAACCTTTTACAAAAAAGAGGGGCAGTTCTCTAATTTAATCTATAGCAGTCTGCTCATTCATTCATCAATATTAGTGCTGCTCCAAGGTAACCAAACTAATTTCATTCCAGGCACCATTACCTGAAGTTCTTTTCTGGAAAAAACCACATACACATATATATGTAGCCTGTGTTTCAACTTGAATGTAACATATCACTCCATTTCATCAATAAGCTTCTTGCCACTAGGCCACCTTTAGGTGGGATCTTAAGTTGGCAGACTCCCTCCATTACTTCAACTATACACCCACAGTATAAACATTCCAATATACAAAAAGTACAGTATAAGCAAAGATCAACACCATAGTCGTGGTACTTACTCTTTTTATTTCTGCGGTTGATACACGAGTCATATGTAGGGGAAGCTCCTCCTTTTCTAAATCCTACATGATGAGTAAAGAGAACTAAGAAATGTATATTTCTTGAGTACAAATTGGAAACAATCAAGTCTCACAGAACTACAGGCAAAGCATATACCAGCTCTCCAATTAAAACAACATTTTCCCCACGGATTACATATAGACCTAAGGTGATGTCAGAGTAAAGATCTCCAACAATAATTCGCTCACAAGCACCTTCAAGAACAACATTTGCTGTGCATGGAAAAAAGAATTTCCATCAGCAACAAAACTTCAAAAACACTAAGACCATGCAAAATTTGCAACCATTATGCAATGGATTACTACCAAATTGATCAAAAGAACGGAGCAAGCCCAAGAGCTTCCGACCATCACGCAGCAAGACAAGAATCTTTTCTGCAAAGCACATAAAAGGGTAAGGATCCTACAATTTACAACAAAGTATGAACTGACTGTCCTAAAATCCTTTAACATATGTGTCAGACATCATTGTTAACTACATATAGGTTAGTGAGAGTGAGAGACTATTTCTATTGATTAAGGTAGACATGACAAGTAGAAGTTTGTATCAATATGAGGGCCCCTAAGAAAACTCATAAAAGAAAGTTCAGAAGATATAAAGAAATTTGCATGCACTAGAAAAAAAGAAATGATGATAATTAAACTTCAGTTACAGTTCTGACAGAATAACAATGCAACAAACAAAGACCACCAAACATTTACAAGTTTCCAGGGAAACAACAATTACATTCCACAGAATCCTGTTTCCTAATACTGTTCCTTTCTTTTTTTAATGAAATCAATGACTTTAGAGAATGATATACAGTATCATGCTTCAATTTGACAATTCAAACATTTTTTTTTGGTATCAATTCAAACATTTACCTAGAGCAGAAAGGTCAAATTGCTGCTCTACAGGAAGCATTTTCTTATCAAAACAAGAAAATTCCGAATTCACTTGGTGAACCCTAATACTAAACAGATTCAACGAAATGCACAACCATTATACGGAAGTCCTCTAGATTTTACACAAAGTAGGTCTCGAGAAATTGAACACCTAACCTTTGGGGATGCAAACAACTAGCCTAAACAACCAGCTAACCCCCAATCTTAAATCCCCATAACATTATGATGTTGACACTTGCAAAAAAAATTTAAATGAGACCCAAGTGGCGGAAAAAGGCAACATAAATCCTATTAATGCTTTTCGTTCTATTCAACATCAACCTTTATCGGTAGGAACATCAGCTTTGATTAGTTCAAGAACAAATTCACCAATTTCCTGCTAGTTTTACTTGTTTCTAAGTTAATAAGACAGTAAAAAACAACTGGAAATCAACTTTGTTTTTATTTTTTTCCGAATAAAGAAAAAGTAAATCAAACAGTAACCAGAATTACAAATCAAGAAACTCAAAAGAAACGTCAAATAATCGGATTGCAATAAATTGCATCCCATTTCAATCTGAACAAATACAACATATATATACAGATGCATAAAGCGAGAGAAAGATTACTGTCAAGATAGGTGGCGAGAGAAGTGGAGAGTGAAATGTCTTCTGGACTAGCCCACGACATTGAATTGAGTGCTTTGTGATGCAATTACTACAACTTTCTTCCAAACTAATACCAGTGGCATTGATTGGCTTTCAATCAACCCGCCGAGAAAATTGAAAAAAGAAAATGTACCCACCAAATCTAAATCTTTCTTTAAACAGGTGCCACAAAAATTGGAGCAAAAGAAAACCCAAATGTATGGAAAAATCTACGAGCCAATTTGGCACGCTATAATAGGGTTAGGTTTGAAACTTTATGACAAAAAGCCATCACCAAACTCTGCATCATATATATATATATATATATGTTATTGAAGTTATAACGACAGTTCATAACCAAGCTCTGACATTTGACGATATAAATATCATTGAGCTTCTTCAAATTTTTTAGGTTTTTAATAAATCATTGCGATTATAATCTAAAAAAGTTATTATATTTATTTATATTTCATTGAAAAAATTTAAAATGTTTGTAAATATTTACAAAAAAAATATTTTTAAATTGAGATAACATTTAAAAAAAGGAAAAAATATATATAATTTTTTTAGTTTTCAATTTATTGACCAAACAAGAATCAATTATTGGGGTTTGTGCATAAACTAGATCGCGTCTTATCTAGTTTCGTTTAACACCTAACGTAGTCAATTAGGTCTCGACGCGTGGCATAATTCTATGGGTGTCTCCTGGTTTTGTAGGTGGAATATTGGTATTCGAGCTGACAACTGGATGCGGCCGAATTTCTCTTATTTCCACCTAGAATATGGACTAATTTCCATTCTGCTCGAATATATTATAACAAATCCAAATTACTCAAAAATCTAATTAGAAAATGGTAATATTATTAATAAAATAAATAGTATTATTTATATATTAAATAGTATCAGTAAAAAACAATATTTAAATTAAGTTAAAATTAAAATTTTAAACTGAAAGTTTAAATTAAATTCTATCATAATAACGTTAAATAATAATTGTTTATTTAGTTCTATCCCTATTCAATATTTATTGTAATTTTCTTATCATAATGAAAAATTCTTTTAACAACTTTCCCTTATGGAATTCACCTTCCTTTTAGGAAATACTCCAAGTGACTTTCCCCTATTTATGCTTCCTAGATCTCTTTTCACTAAGATATAATATTTTGCTTCTTTGTTAAAAAATTTTTTTTTGTTGTTTTGTGGGAAAAAAAGAACAACATGGTCAACTTAAACATATTTGAGCTGAAATTGCGGCTTGGGTTTTGATTTTATCCAAATTATAATGCATTATTGTATGATTATTTGACAAAAAAAAAAAATGAATGAATATACTTAAATAGGTGACCCCCAGGGCTTGGTCTAACGGTAAGAGCCTTAACCTACCTTTGTGGTGGTCAGGGTTCAAATTGCAGTGAAGCCAATAACCCCTGATTTATTCGGTATGTGGTTATCAAAAACAAAATATCAAAGTATTAAGATTTAATCCACAACAATGAAAAATACGGCTTAGAGTGAGAAGATATGGTTCAAATTATTTGGAATCAACCCAAGGCCAATGACATAATGAAAATTTGATCCCTGCACAAGGCTGGATTCAATAGACACACAACAAGGAACTTCCCTGAACCAGCATCACATACAAAATTAACTGCAAATATGAAAGTCTGCCATTATTGAGGTAGCAGCAGCAGCGCATATATTCACAGTATTACACAGTTTGAGAGTAATGTTCTGAGCATGTAATGATCTTCACAGCCGGCCCCAAAAGTTAATCAATTATATCTCCAAAACAATATCTGCGATCGAAAACAGAAACAAATAACATCAAATTTTATAATGATGCAAATGTTGCTATATGGATACGCCAAATGAGCTTACATTCAGAATCTGTCTTAACCCATTTACTTCCCTTGGCCGGCTGCTCGTTTGTTTCGTCCTCTTTGCCAGACTTGGGCTTACGCCCTCTGTTTTCCAAGAACTTTTTAGTAGACTGTGTTGTGCTAGAGCTTTGGGGATATATTTTCTTGTGGAGAATTGCCCTCAGCATCTGTAAATAAGTCACAAAATTCAACAAGTGTGAGTTCATTTGAAGGATATTTGAGTGTGTGATTTATGAATAAATTACGGCTACCTTTTCCATTCGTGATTCTGAGACGGGATCTCTTAAACTACGGCTAGGTGCAAACCCACCTCTGCAAACAATCACCTTCTTAACCAGAAAAGATAATGATTTTTTTCCAATTGTCCTTTTAGTTTTATCACTACATACATCTTTTCCTTTGCTACGAACTACCCTCGTGCGTCGCTGTACATGGCTGCCATCTTTAGTCGAATCCTCGGAATATGTATCGTTGTTGTTCGATTGATCTTCATCTCCCGAGCTTGAATGGTCGAAAATTTTATCCAGTGAAAGATCATCAGGGTCACCTTCTGGTTCCGCAGCCGAAGAGGCTCCTACATGGTGATGCTTCAATCCATTTTGAAGTTGTCCTTTTTCTTCGAAGGTAAGATCTTGAGACAAAGAACGATTTTGTTGAAGATCGGGTACTAAGTTTGCATTTCCAATTGTGCCAATTGTTAGCAACCCTTTATGCCAGTCGATAAATTCTTCTTTGCCTGGTTCTTGCTGCTTGTAGTCTATATATACCAGAAACAAACATCATGATTTGCGGTAGAAGAACAAAAATATTAATAACAGTGGAACAAAGTGTTAAGTAATTAATATTCTAAACAAAGCCATCAATTGTAGTTATGTGACTGATCGAGTGCAATTAATCATGCATGGTTTCAGCTTATATATTCAGGATAAAAGTAATGCCATAGAACAGTACTCACGGTTTGCCGATGAAACCAAGCCCTGTTTCTTGCTTACACGTCGCCCATTGAGCTTGTTTTGTATCCAGTTGAGCATCTGCAATCAAATCAGATATGACCTCCTTAATAAACCTCATGTTTCTCCTATTTCTTACTATTTAAACATCTTTCTTTTGCCTTACCTTGAAGTGATGAAATTATAAGGAGCTAGAGTAATAAATTCAATTAAAACAAGTGGAAACAGATAGAGATGGTGAATGTGTGGATCAACAGAGATGATCAAGTGTTAGTTTGCACTACACACATTTCTGTAAGCCAGCGAAAGCTGAGCTGCGATAGTAGTTAAATAGGGGAGAGGGGTGCGGTGAAATTCCATAGACAAGGTGGTAGATGCTGCTGTTTTAAGTTCCCAACAGTGACTTTGCCGCCTGCTTTCTCTTTCTTTTTTCTATTTGTCGCCTTTTCTCGACTACTATGTCTTTTTCATCCTATTCTAATCAATTTCATCAATTACAATCAAATACATTATAAATAATATAGAAGCAGTTCGAAGCGAGAGCACTACTTTCTCTTCCCATGTTTCCATTTTAATTCATGAAGTCGGTTCCTTCGTATAAACATGTCGACCAAGTATAGCATCCCGCCATATTTGTCCTAGAGGTCTTTAAATTCAAAACCTAGCAAACACAACTGTTACACAGTAGCTTCCTACCCACAAAGTATCTTCCCAAGAAGAGACTAGCTACATGTAGTCTGCATTTTGACCTCTGGATAGACATCCCCTTCCATAGAACGTCCTCTATTCATTAGCATTGCTTTTGTGCTATCTACTATAATAGAAAGCAATAACTTTTTGATTTATCAACCAGTGACTGTTATCTTATCTTCTAAATATAAGAGACTAAAAGGTTATTATTTAAAATTGAATTTAAATATAATTGATAAAATTGTAACACGTTTCTTAAATCTTATAGATATGGAGGATTATTTAAAACAAGAGGAATCGTTAATTAAGGGAAAACAAAAGAGAAAATCTAAGAAATGTAGAATCAAATATTTGATACATATGAGAGAAGCTTTATTCTTAATTAGGTGAGGAGACCTACAAAATTTAGTAACTCTCTTTAAAACTCTAGTCTGAAAAACAAGTCCTATTCAAGACATTTCTCTTGTAATTTCTATTTGTATTCTATCAGAGCATTATCCAAAGTCATTAAAACCATACTTGTAGACATAAACTCCCACATAGTTAAACCACATTGAAAAACCATCTCATGTTCAACTTTCTTTCCAATTATTCTATATCACCATAGTGGATATAAATGATGATTATATAATTCTCAATTTTGCTATTGTAGTCTATTTGTTTAAAGTTTTATATTGTATACATCAATTTATGATAAAAAAATCTTATCAATAGTTTGAACTAAGAGGGTCTCTACCAAACATGTCTGTTCATGTATTATCAATCCTTAGCTCCTCCTAACACCTTCTAAAATGAAAATAGATTCTTTTAGCATACCGACCTTAGGTTGAATATCCATTTTAGAATTCTCTACGAAAAGAAAGCAAGATGCACCTTAGATAGTCATGGTTCGACACAAGCTAATAAAACCTTCAAAAGGCCCACATCATGAAGAGGCCAAATCTTAGTGAATACGAGTCGTTTCCCATAAGCATAAGACCTCAAATTCTCTATAAGGCATGCAAGTTATTACCTCCTACTGAGGGCTCTTTTAGTAAAGGCAATAGCAAGGTATCTCTAAGTAATAGGTTCCAAAGTACTATCCATGGTGACACACTTTAAACCTACTATTGTTCATCATGCCCAATAGCGGGTAAATGGGTGTGATATTTCTTTCACGTTCTAGACATACTATTTGCTCAACATCCCATATGTTGGCACTTTAATTAGCCAATTAGCAATCAAGGATCAAAGGCTGACTTATAGATGTTATTTTTCGTGTAAAGGGTTCATCACTTTTTAAAATGACCTTATCCACTTAGATATCCAAAGCTCATAACTAGTCTTGTTAGGAAAAGCAACTTTAGCTTCCTGATTCCAAGGATCAAGTGCTTGTGACTCTAAAGTGACTTAACATTTGGCTACAACAGGGGAAGTGACTTGCATTATCAATTCCAAAGTATAAAACAATAATTAATGGCTAATGCCTTTTAACATATGGAAAATATCTTGAATCGAAGGATATCATCCATATAACAGCTTGACCATAGGTTCCATAACTAGCTTTAATAAGTAAGATAATATTAATTACCAATATGTAAGTCAAACCTATAAGACCACCTGAATGCCCATTAGCTCTCGTAAACCCTAAGAATTTGTCTTAGTCATTTAAACTATAACTTGTATCAACTAAAGTTTCGTACCTTAGTGTGCAGTGTATGTCTCATATGTATACAACATCTAAGCAAAATGCACTTTATATCTAGGTGGTCAAGGTACCAACATTTGATGGTAAAAAGTTAATCAACATTAGGTTAGTGTTGTCTCTTGGCATGTTGGATTTATAACTCACATCAGAAGGTTAAGGATTAACATTCAATGTATTAAAGCAACTATCCACTTTAAGGCATCAACCTTTTACGTTTGGAATTTAAATCATGTTTAGTGGGTTACACTTATATGCATGGTTCAATTTATAATTGGCTCTAACAATGATCCAACCTATGCATGATATCCATAGATAACTCATGCTAAAAACATTTAAACCACCACATATAAAACATTTGGAAAGGATATAACTTATGCTAACTGAGGGAAAATTGATTTACATTATCAACTTGATATGTCATCTGTAACTCACACTACTTAAAATTGTACAATGTAGGAACTCATGTTGAGGCAATGGACATTCAAAATATTCTAGCAAAAATTTAATATGTTCCACAACCTATAATTGCAATTAACTTCTACTAATCACTGTTAGTAATGGGTTTACTAGAAGAGTGACCAAGTAGCAGATATTATTTAAAATCAATCAGAGTCCCAAAATATCCTATCTAGTATCATATTGAAGTAGTATATATAAAAACAAAATATATATCAAATATAGGGTGTCTGATGTATAAATACCTACTGTAAAACTCTATTAGTCTTTTTGTGGTAAAAAGATCTAAAAATATATATTAGAGCGTTATCATACCCTTATTGAGGTAGCACTCATGGTGATTTACACAAGATAAGGAATTCTAGAGGTCCAAGTCTAAACCTATATGCTAGCATGGTATAGGTAGGATAAAAAATATCAAAAATCCTAAAAGGAATCCTAGAAAGAAGAAGAGAACAAAATAAAGAAAGCATAATTTAAACTAAATACACAAGCCACCTATATATAAAAAATGACCACACACACATGGGTGTGTGTCTTTGATTCTCATGACACACGACGATCATGCAACTATTACTTATTTGATTTTGTTATCCTAACGCTAGAACAAATATTTTTAGACAATTAAACTCTAGCAAGCCTTCATGACCACTCGTTCAATAAAGTGTTAGTCAATAATTCAAGCTTGATCAGTTTGATAGTTATCGCATAATTAGTCTCTTTGTCATACTTTATCTCTTAAGGCTAACTAGATAAAAGTAATATATAGCTCAAGAGTTTATTATAATCATAGTATGATGTCTATCCAAATCCTACACTAGGCTTTCACTTGATCTTATCATAGTCACAAATTACATGGTTATAAAAATTTATTAGTGAGGTCATCAAAGATACTTTCTCCTATGCTTAACAATGACAAATTCTTTATTAATCATCTATAGCCTTCATGCAGATCTCGATACAATCAATTACTACCTTTATTGTATCCTTGCTACAATGACTCATTTGATGATGTTAAACCGTACCAATCCGTGCATAAGAAATTCTGACGATATCAAGCCAAAAGACTATATATATATTTATTGAATTAAGAGAATCAGTTTCATAGACACAAAAGTCACCATTTATATAAAATGTTCTTATCAAGTCCCTCCAATAAACATCTATAGTATACAATATGCACTTATATATTATACTAAGCTAAAAACAGCAACTTTAACACATACAAACTATTGTTATCTTTTAGTGTGATCAGTACGATAATAATCTCGTCATCATTATTTATATCTTATTTTAGAGTAATATTAGGGCTACGAACACTTTTTGGAATAGCCACCATATGAGTGCGTAAAAAAAACACGATCAATTATCTAAATCCCTCGTCTCTAGTTCTACCATTATAAGGACATATTGATTGTTTGAACATTTCATAAATATACTCATGCATAAGTATGAAAATGCATAATTAATAGAAAATTTTCCTTTATTGATTTACAAATAATTACATTGTACATATAATGAATTTACTGAAAATGCATCTATCCTAACATTATGTTGATAGCTCTATCACCATTTTTCCTAAAATATAAACATTATGAGACTATCACCACCCAAGTGATCGTAGGCTTCCACCTACTTAAGAAAATTATTGTCTATACGCAATGCACTACAATGACCTAATTAATAAAAGGCATTCTAATCTCTCAAAACTCACCATTTAAATTTAGATTTCATAAATGTTCAAATTTGTACGTGTCAAGTACTTTTTTTCTCTTGTACCTATATGCTAATTTGAAAAAAAAAAAGTATTTCAAGATCCTTTTAGAAGCATGGTGACAATAAATATAATTGCAATAAAAAGTAATTATAATTATAATTACAATTACAATAAAAAGTAAATAAAATTATAATTTTATTAGTAGTATCTCATTACAATTACAAGACTCAAAGCACTCATACATTTGAAAAAGAGTGGAAAGCAAGTTTAAGTGCACATACTTAGCCTGGTATTCCTTCTTTACATCTAAACATAAGTTGCAAGTTTTCTGATTAAATTTAAGAACATATGTCATAACAGATCTCAGCTTGAGGCTACATGGTGATTAGTTGTTTAGTTATCAATTATACTTCTTCTTGATAGATGAACTTAATATGAAGTTGATTGTTTATTACAATTCTCTTTATGGAGCTCTTTCTTATAAATGTAATATCTTGCATAAGAAATCAAAGTTGAGCAAGGTATAGATCGAGAATTTTGGCTTTGATCTTATCCATACTTGTTACAACCAAAACCAAGTTACCTCTAGGTTTCTTATCCTCTTTTAGGAATCTCTTCAAGCATGGTTCCCAGATTATTCTTATACTTTTTTTAGGCATGGGGCACCGTTTCTCTTTATAATCCTATCTTGTTTAGTCAATCCAAATTAAAACTAATAACAATCCTAATTCTATTTTTGCAAGCTCCTTCTTATTATGACAATTTTTTATCATAAAGTAAAAATCTTCACCTTATAATTTTGCTCCATGGAAACCAATTTTATCATTGCAACTAGTTTCACTCCTCAACCATTTTGAGGCTTCTTTGCTCTTTTATTGGAAAGGCAAAATACTTCTTTGAAAGGAAGATGAGATATATTTAGAAGCCTTAAGTGCATATAAATAACCAATTAAAAACTTTAAAGGATAAATAAATAAGAAACTTTTGAGGGGTAATCACTTATCTCCATGATATGGTTATTAAAGTCCTTAGACTTCACAAATATTTTAGGACCTTGATAATTTTTTTGTGGTTTCTTTCAAGTGGCTTTACTTAATCTATTCTACTATCATGGCATGATCAACTCTAACCCTCGGTTTAACCTTATAAACTCAAGAAGAGGAAAGAAAAAAAAAAAAACAAACATGTGATCTCTTCTTAATTGAGTAAGCCCATGCAAGGTTTTCTACTACATCTACATTAGCAAAATCATTATGATAAGAGATGATTTTTTGCATCCATACAGAATGTGTACTCATATCTACCATAACAATAAAGGAACATATTGTTAGGATAGGTGTTCTAGAGTTAATTGTCACTATTATAACTATGATGTAATCATTGTTTAAATAAATGAAAATCAACTTTTATCTTTGTCATAAATCTAGTTGATAAATGTCTTTAGACTAGTTAAACCATAACAAAAGGTTTAGTGTATAACAATTGATTGTGAAGACCTTATGTTTACATAAGGTGACTATTCTAGAACGTCTAGAGTCCGAATATTATCTTGACCAAGTGTATAAATAATATAATTAAGACTATTATAATATTGAACAACTTCATTGAAAGGTAGTGACAGATCTCACATTCAAAGCTGTTTGTAGATAACATGGTATAACATTTGCATATGCATTATAGATATGTCATTAAACTGACCTCCCAAAAGGATTTCATATGAATGATTACTTTTTTGCACGTAAAACATATCCTTTTATAAAAATAGGAGTACAAGTGATTCTTTAACTTAAAGTCACCGTACTGTATTACACAAAGATTAATATGATTTAATATCAGTCTAATATAGTCCTTAAGAAAAGACTTTAAGAAAGGTGGTGACTAGCCATATTGAGAAATATACAAAGGCTATGATGAAATAGTAGAGGATTTGTCACTTTCGAGCATAGAAACAAATATCTCTAATAGATTTCATGACCACCCAAATATGTGGCTATAGTAGGACTACGTTGTTACCTAATATAATATAATTACTTAATGATGTAGAGGTCAGTCTATGATAACTAAAGCTCCCTAAGGTAGGTAATAAATCTATGTCTCAACCTAGAAAACATATCAGATGACAAAAATGTTAAATTATAAGTAACCTATTATTGATCGATTAAACACTAACATTATGATATTTTGGTAGTCATAATGTCTTGCTGAAAGTCAATCCTAGGCTGTGCATAAATGGTTAATAAATGCAAAATTCGATATAAATATGTACATTATCGATTTATTAGAGAACCTATAGGTTATACACAAAATGAGTTGATCAAACCCAAAGGCAAAAGATTATTTAAGATGAATTAGGTTTGATGTTTAGATTGATGATTTTAAATCTCGAGAAGTATTTGGACTTAAAATATAATCTTTGCATTTTAAGGACCAAATTGACCTAATCTATGATATAAGGGTGTAAATGAAATTATGAATTGTTGGCTTTGTCTAATTGGACAAGGTTAAAGATAAGATTGGTTGATTTAGCCTTGTCATACTCGTACAATATCTTACATTGATAGTTATCCATATCTTATTGGTTCAACCTATTATATAAACAATCACAAATTGTGTAGGATAAGGATTGGGTACATAACCATGCATCAAGCATAAATGATCGTGTATCATTTCTTATCTAAAGAGACACGATTTCATAATTTCATAACTTTTGTCCATCCAAAACTTGTTATGCTTATCCTTTATACAGTCATAGTCTTGCACAAACTCTTAATAGACCATCTAGTGCACGAGTCGCCTCTCTTTGGTTCATGCTTCATATGGATACTAAGGTATGGTTCTATCTTTGATTTGAAAGCATGGTTTACAACCTAGAAATAACTATTTGAGAGACGAAGGAGCTAGCAACACTAGTATAGTTCGTGTAATCTTTAATTGGTTGTTTTAAATGCATATTTATAATATGATGACTATAAAACATTGATAGATCCAATGGTAGGATATGTGGATTATCATGTATCATTTTATGTGATTTATATGATGTTTGAAAAAATTTTTAAATGAACATTATATTATGCACTATTTCTTTTCACACCATTCATCCTAATAAATATGTCGCTTCTTGTTCGTCTTAGAAGCATGTCATCTTCCTTCAAAGAAAAAGCAAACTCCAAATTCTCTTCTTTAACCATGGACAAATTAACATTATGTAATGGTAGTTCTTACATGTACATATAAACAAACAAAGTAAATCCATAAGTAACAAATGAATTTTAGAGTTGGGTAATGCACTATCTCATGAATCAATGAAAACAATCCTTTGTGTTAATAGTTATTCATATCTTATTGGTTCAACTTGTTATCTAAACAATCACAAATTATACAAGATAAGGATTAGGTACACAACTATGCATCAAGTATAAATGACTGTGTATCATTTCTTATATAAAGTGACACAATTTCACAATTTCATAACTTTTGCCCATCCAAAGCTTGTCATGTCTATCCTTTATACAATTACAATCTTGCATAGACTCTTAACAAGCCTTTTCATGCACAAATAGCCTTTCTTTTGTTCATGCTTCATGTGGATACCGAGGTGTGGTTCTATCCTTGATATGAGAGCATGATTTACAGCCTAGAAAACTGTTTGAGAGGTGAAAGAGCCATCAACGCTAGTATAGTTCATGTAATCTTTTATTGATTGTTTTAAATGCATATTTATAATGTGATGACCATAAAACATAAATAGATCCAATGGTGGGATATGTGGATTCTCATGTATCATTTTATATGATTTATGTGATGTTTGAAAAAATTTTTAATTGAACATTCTATTACACATTGTTTCTTTTCACACCACACATCCTATCATACATGTCCTTCTCATTTGTCTTAGAAGCATGTCGTCTTCCTTTAAAGAGAAATCAAACTCCAAATTCTCTTATTCAACCATGGAAAAATGAACATTATGCAATAGTAGTTCTTACATGTATGGATAAACAAATTAAGTAAATCCACAAGTAACAAATGAATCTTAGAGTTGGGTAACTCATCATCTCATGAATCAATGCGAACATTCCGTTGATTGATTAACTTAATCAAGCTCTTAAGAATTGCAAACTACAAAAAACTCAAATGTTTAAGTCATGAAAACTAAGGCGAGTTGTTCTCCTTATATAGTCAAATCAATGTAAAACAAGAACTAGTTGTGATTGTTCAAGCCAACCCTATAACATATGTTTGTCATATTGTGATGCAAACAGATATGTCCAATCAAATTTCAAGGAGAAGTGAAAAAAATATGATTAGTGTATGATGCAAACTGTATACAACATTAATTGTGCTAGCTAAAGATTATTATCACAAAGATTTTACAAATGTTCACGTGGCACACATTCAAGCTGATGGCTTGAGAAGTTTTTGAAGTCTTGCTTGTACTCCAACAACTAGGGGAAATTGTTTTATGGTAGCTTTTTATTCATCCAATATCTTCTCAAGAAATGACCAACTTAAAAAGCAATAACTTCTGCTTTGACATGTGAATAGACATTTTTCATCTATGGAACATAATTTACTAGTTAACATGTCTTTTGTATTATCTACCTATGATGAAAAATAATAACTTAATATTTTATCAACTCTCAGTTATTATCTCATTTTCTAAATGGAACATATTATGAAGTTTTTATTTCAATTTGAATTTAAATTTTAATTGATAAGGTTGTAACCATTTTCTTGAATTTTATAAATATAAAAAATTATTCAAGAGAAGAAGGCACAACAATAAGGGGAAGAAAAGAGAAAAGCAAAGAAATATAGAAATTAAATATATGATACATAGGTTAGAAGAAACAATAATCTAAGTTTATGAGAAGACCCTCATAAAATCCAATAACTCTTTTAGGACTCTAGTAAAAAAAATGTTACACTTATAACACATCTCTTATTATTTTTGTTCATACTCTACCAAAACGTTATTTTAAAATCATTAATATCATAACTATAGATGTATACTTCAGAATAGTGAAATGAATCATATTAAAAAACTTTTTTTAAATTTTCTATGTAGATATTTTATTCATTATAATAAATATTAGAGTTAATTTTTTAATTCTCAATATTATTATCATAGTATATTTTGCATAAAATATTATATTAATCAATTAACATAAAATTTTATCAATAATATCAATAAAATTTATATGCCTTAGTATGTTTCTTTTATTCGGGATTCTGTACAAGCTGTTTCACAACTTTCAATATATATATATATATATCTTGGAATCAATGTAGATTTGGAATGCATGAGGTGCATGCAGTAATATTTGACTGTTTTCTATTTACCTATCGTTCAGAGCATATATGTATATTGAATAGAATAAAAATAGCGAACCTTGACTGCTCGAACGACAACGAAACAGTAAAAAAAGCCAATAAGCAACAAGTCTAGCGTACACCAAGGAAAAGGGGCTGAAAATGAAAAAGCTAAAACTAATGGGGCCGATAGAAAATTGTAGAGAGCATGTTCCCGTGGTGTTGTTCCTCACTAACCCAACCAATAGCCACCTGCTGTATCTGTATCTCATCTTATGCACAGTAATCAACCAACTCCACCTTTCCCGTGGACATTTAAAAGTTTCCTTTTTTTCTCTTCTAACTTACTCAAGATTCAAGATAATAACCGTCTAAATACGTCAAAAAACAATGAGTATTAATATTTGATGAAACCACTGGTCTTTGATTATTATTATTAATCACAGTTAAGTAAGAGAAGACGCAGCAATTAAGATCGATATTTGCTGCGTGTATATATATATATATATATATATATGAATATGATGGATGATGAGGGAGACATAAATAATGACGCTTCTATTACCACCATGGTATACATTCTGTATCACCTGGTCAATAAGCTGCAGGATACTCGTACAGCAGTAGTATTGTTGTACGTATAAGTACATATAAGCAATTTGCTTTTGCATTTGATGGTGAAAAGAAGCAAAATCCCTCAGAAGCCAAAGGAAAGGAAGTAATCATCTCCTTTGAATCTGTTTATAAATTATAACTTCGAGGTGATATTGTAAGTCATGATATATAAGATCAAGAAATCTAGTACTCAACTTGTGATAAAACTAAAAGTGGGGGGAGGTAAAAAAGCAAACCAAAGTTAGCTTATTAATCGGAAAATCTTTTAGATCTTTTAACATGTTTACCATGCAAATCCCTACGTTAAGGATCATGAAATAATTTCGAGGTTATTCAAGTAGCACAATCCAATAGGAGACCGTTTCTGCAGAACCAAGACTATATATCAGTCCCCTTATCAACACGCACCATAAAGTCGTCCTTCATTGCTTCCAATAATCCCATTTCGTTCTCACAATTATTAGAGGATTTCTATTCAATATATTGATCAATACCACTCATATATATATATGAGTTTGATATATAATTTCAGAGCTTCAATAATACAGCACAATAATTTCTTTCTTTCTTAGCCAAAGACAGTAGACTTAGAACACAACCCAACACATTCATTTTTCACCTTCCAACATTCCCTTCTAACATTGTATTAATTTGCCATCTCGTCAATTGATTATATGCCAAAAACTCGATAAAAGCTTTACTATATATAGACCATTGATAATCAAATATTATTTAATCATGAATATACATCATTCGATAAAGGAAAAAGATGTTTGTTGTTCACATTACCAATTCATTATGGCTACAACAATTGCGAACTAAATTGATTTACCCATTAGATGATGCTCCAGATAATTCTCTTACTATTGTGTTATTATGAGTGCACTAATTACGCATAATTTAAGTGAAATCCAAAAGGGATGGGATAGTCTAAGGCACTGAAGTGTCTCTCGACGGGGCTGCCATGCATGCGGCACCACGTGAAGATGTTCATGCACGATCACACAAAAATTATGCCAATTGAGGCTCTATCTGACCACACGTCAACTGAGAACTTGATGATTTTTCATAAACTTATCCGACCAACACGTGTCTCTAAGGGACCGGCCCCAATTTGCAATTTCGAAGCTCTCTAATCTCTATGTCCTGAACCTTTAAGTTATTAATGAAGTACAATCTTCACATCCCTGTGCACCCCGCCTCTCATGTTAGTAGACAGTTTTTCACCCTCCCGATACTAGGAGAATATGTAACAGTAATTGCAATATAAAATTTCTTAATCTATTATACTATTATTGATTCATTATTATATTTGTTAATCATTACTTAATAGCTTTCATTTTGAAATTGAGTGCCTACTTATAAAGCTAGGTAAACAGGAACTCAAATTGAACTCAACCTAAACTCTTAGGCTCAACTCTCAAAGATCAAGCCCTTGGAGATAGAACCTAGTGGAGCTTCGATCTCCAAACGAAGGCGATAACATATAATACTCAATAGGATGAACTGTAAAGAGAAACTATCAAATTATAATGCATTGAATCTAAACATTTAAAAGAGAATCTATTAATTGTGTTATCTGTAAAAATAAAAGATAGAAAGAGAAATATTGTTGAATATATTATGAATACGATTAAAACTAGTAAAACCTATTTACACTATAAATCGATTTATATATAGATAACATGTCAATCACTATATGATACGTGTATAATTAGTAAGTCACCACATAATGGTTAAGACATTTCTTGTGTATAATTTAATGGGAAGTCTAACTAAGCTGTAATTGATATGCAACCCTCATCAGCCCTTTGTGGTCCAACACTTTGTTGTTAAATTTATGGGACTCAATCATAATCTTATACCCAACTGGGAAATGTATATAATCAATCAGAAATTAGTAGATCTTTCACCCAAAAAGGCAACTAAAATAACGTAACAACAGAAAAATATTTCGTGTACTTTTTAGAAATTCATTACCTTAGCAAATGGTAAAACATTAGTATAGGGAGTACATAAACAGTAGCTCTTTTGCCACAACAGTGGAACTTATAGAATAGACAAAAAAAAACATTTCCCGATATTAGTGAAAAATTCATGAAACTAAAAAACACACTGCAACAAAATATAGAGAAAAGAAACAGTAGATTTTACCATCAAGTGAAATACATGGAAAAGACCGAGAAAGAATTGAAAAATTAAAAAAAGGCTATCCCATATGAACCTTAAATATTCTTACGAGATTAGCGAATTATAGAATCAGAATTAAACGTCTCAGGCTTAGATATTCATGTTAGACAGAATTAAATGTGTTCTTAATATAGTACCAAAATTAAGAGTTTGGTGTTTATATATCTATCGCTCAGAACTTTCAATAGTTTCTTTAACTTAATTATCTTTTAAAAAAAAATAATTTATCTTAAAAAAAAGAAAGTTGTCTCCATCTTAGATTGGCGTAGATAAATAATAAACAGTAATTGTAAGGCGCAGTAATGAAGGAAAAACATTTTCCCATATGGGTTATCGAGTTTTCCAAGTATAATCGAACTCTCATGCCAATAAGGCTCCTCAAGATCCCTCGAGATGCAAGTTTAAACACTAAAGACTGAAGGCATGGCAATGGAAGAGGGTTTCTGCCTACGGGAAGAAGAAGTTTTCTTCAACTAATACGTTTATGTACTCTAATTAAATAATGGTACTTTCCCAAAACGGAAATTGTATCATATGCTGCCAAGCTTCGAGTCAAATATTATAACAAAAATGGGAATATTCTACCCCCCGAGGTTGGCCCTCCTTTCATGGCTACGAGAGCCAATAAATAAAAGAAGTTTCTTGGGATCCATTACTCGGAAACTCAAGCAATTCCATTTGAAAACAAACAATTCATAAATAAGGGAAGAAAAAGAATACAAAAGTTTACATAGAAACTAAATTGGGAAATAAACTACAAACATATGATAGAAAAATTCAGTTATAATGGAGTTTAATTGCAAAGAGAATACAATGAAATGATAGCCCTCTTGAATATTAAATGTATAAATCAAAATCTTAACTATTCAAATAAATTTATTTCTCTAAATTTAGAAAATTTGTTATCAATACAAATTACTGTTCCATTTGATGAAACACCAGTTATGATATTGGAATGATCAAAGCACTTTTGAAATAACCAAAGAACAAGTGGTAGATCCACCTCTTTTTGATTTGTTACGATGCTTGAAACAATTGGTCCATTTGATGGAATGCCCGTTCTAATAATAAAACTTCCAATTCTTAGTTTGAAATGCTTATTTTTAAATTTAGGTCATCATATCTAACAATCTGTACCTTGACATGAATTTTCAAATATGAACCAATTCAACTTTAGTCTTCACATAATTCTTCACCTGTTCCACAAAAGCCCCTGAAGGCATATCTAAACATTACATACCAACTGATTTCAAACAATGTTTGAACTTGTTAACAAATAAAGGCTTAGTAAGCATGCTAGTTGGATTGTCTGCAATACTAATTTTCTTAATAGAAATATCACCCTTAGCGAACACATCTCGTACAAAATGATATATGACATCTATATGTTTGGCTCTCTTATGATAAATCTAATATTTGGTCAAGCGAATTGCATTTTGAATGTCACAATCAACAATAATTAGAGTGGACCTAGAGGTAATTTCACTCACCAAGCTTGGGAGCCAAATTGTCTCCTTAAAAGTCTTTCTTATGACCATGTATTCTACCTCTATGGTCAATCGAACACCAATGGATTGGAGCGCAACCTTATAACTAACTGCATATCTTTTCAAGGTGAACTCATATTCGATCAAATATCTTATCTTATCAAGATCCTTTAAATAGTTTAAGTCCACAAAACTTGTCAAACTATTATAACTCCTGCCATAATTCAAACATGTATCCATCATGCCTAACAAGTATATGAGGATCCACTTCATTTGTTCATAATGTTGTTTGCTTGGATTTGCTAAATACTTACTCATGATGATGATAGGTTGTGTAATGTCTAATCTAGTGCATGTCATCTAATACACAATGCTTTTAAATACAGTAGCATATGGAATATGTGATATGCGACTTACTATTTATTTGACATAAGACATAAGTTTGTTGAAAGCTTGAAATGAGCTACAAGTGAAGTGTTCATTAGTCTAGCCTTCTTCCATTAAACCTACTTAATACCTTTTCTATGAAAGCCTTCCATGAAAGGTACAACTTTCCTCTTGATCTATCGCTAATTATCTTAATTTTAATAATTCTTTTAGTAGCTCTTGAATCTTTCATATCAAACTCTAAACTCAAATTGCATTTCACCATCTCTATGTCAGTCATGTTAAATTCTTAACATATCATCCATATATAATAATAAGTACATACAAATACTTTTTGAAATAAACACAAATATCAAAACAAGACTTCTTAAACCCAATCTTCCTTATGGAAGAATCTATTAGAGTTAATGTTTTAAAGTTGATCCTCACAAAGATACATGTTTATTGGTAAGTTATAAACAAGTTTCCGAATGGCATTCTTCATTTGTAAGTACAAAAATGTTAGGATCCTTAGAATGGTAAAACTGAGACACAAAAAAAAAAAAACAAATAATTGATAGTGTGATCCTTGTGCATTCATTGATAGCCATTCTAGAATTATTCACAGTTTTGATATTACCATGATCAAGGGCATAGGTAACAAAGTTCCATCACAAGGTTAGAGCTATTATAGTGTTGTTGAACACTTTCATCATAAGGTGATGACAATTTACAAGTTTTGAAGCTATTTATAGATAGTTGGTGTAACACATGGTGCACATTGTAGATGTGTTCACGAGACAAACTAAGAAGATTATATATGAATGATTATTATAGTCTTTTTTTATATTCAAACCGAATCAAACACGAACATTTATATATTCATGTTCAGATTTGTTCATTATAATTTGGTTCGTATTCAGGTGTGTTTGACAAATTTTTTTATAGTGAAGTTTGGGTTTATATTTGGTTCGTATATTTTGATTCGTATTAGGTTTATATTTGTGTTTGTATTTACATTTAGTTCATACAGTTTATATTTATATGTTATTAAAAATTATTAATTATATAATTAAAAATTTTTTAATTAAAGTTTAGATTCGTATTCGTGTTCAATTCATATAATTCATGTTCTTGTTCGTCGATTTTCAAAACTATAATTTGGATTTGTATTCAAATTCAAACAATTCATTTCAAACTCATTTGAACTGAACTAAAAAATGAATCCAAACATATTCGATTCAAATTTAGCTCTAATGCAAGTTGCAAAGGTCCATTTATGGACTGAAGCAAGCTTTTAAAAGTTAAAATATTCATTTTGCTAAAGTCATTCGAGAGTTTAGATTCATAAAAAATGAAGACAAGTCATGTGTATACAAGATAATTAATAGGGGTGTAATAGTATTCCTAGTATTGTGTATCAATGACATCTTGATTATCAAGAATTATATACCATACTTATAGACCGTTAAAACTTGGTTATCCTAATGCTTCTCTATAAAGGATATAAGAGAAGTAGTCTATATTTTTTAGTATTAAGATCTATCATGATAGATCTCATAAGCTATTTGGATTAAGTCAAAACACGTACAAAAATAAAATTCTAAAGAAATTCAGAATGAATGAGTCAAAGAAAGGGTAATTGCTCATAATTCATGGCACATATCTCTCTGAAGACATGTGTCCTAAAACACATGAAAAAATAAATAAGATGAATTATGTTTTATATGCGTCAGTGATTGGATCAATCATGTATGCAATATTATGTAGGAGGATTAATGTCTCATTCACTTTGAGTGTTCGCAATAGATATTAATCTGATCTAGATGAATAACATTGGAATGCTATCAAGAACATCTTTAAATACCTAATAAGGATTAAGGATGCATTCTTGGTCTATGGAAGAGAAGATGAGCTTATTGTACGTGGTTATAGTGATACAAGTTTGCAAATAGATCATGATGATTTCAAATCTCAATCAGGCTTTGTGTTTTGTTTAAATGATGGTGTAGAGTATTGTGGTTGATTCTATTACAAAGTTTGAGTATATAGCTCTTGTTGAGGTAGCAAATGAAGTAGTTTGGATTAAGAAGTTCAGTACTAAACTTGGAGTAGTTCCTAATATTGTTGATCCCCTTGGCTTCTATCATGACAACTATGGGGTCATAGCACAAGCTACGGTACCATAGTCTCATTAAAAATTTACTCTTAATCTTAAAAGGTAATCTTTCATTGTCTCAACACTTTTCTCCATGTTTTCCATCCTAGAAATCACATCTTCCAATTTCGCACCTACTTCATCCATCCTTCTTTTTACCAATTCAGATCTCTTTCTACTCCATCCACTCTTGACTCTATTATTGTCATACTCTAATACCAGGTTAATAAGTACCCAAAGTCCTCTTGAGCTTCACCCATCAATACTAACCCACCTTACAATCACCTGCACTCACTCAATACAACACAACCAAGAACTATACTACAACAGTAAAAAACATGATTGGATATTCAAGCAAACTCTATGTTAATATTGCAGCATCTATTTCAATGTAACAGTGAATTACAATACAATCAAACATTACAGTACAATCTCAGTCTATAGCCTAGAATTTGAGAGGTTAGCTCTCTCCTTGCGCCCTTTTCTAAATTCTTCTTGATTCTTCTCATTCATATCAAGCTTTTATTCTCTTCATAATTGTACAACCTATCTTCGCTTGCCATGTTCCTCTTTAGCTCTTTGCGGTCTTGCTTTTCTTCTTGTGTGATTGCCATTTGTATTTTCCAGCCTTCTGCCACTTATGCTCTTCATTCCTCTGCCTTTGCATTTGTTTTTCTCTCTTGCGGGAAACATAGACATGAGAACTAACAGGGAAGATGTTGAAGAAAAATCTAACTGGAAAAAAAAAAAAAAATTTCGCTGAAGTTCAGAGGAAAATAATTAGCTAAGACTCTGACGAAGATGAACTCTAAAGACCTCATCAAATTTGCATGATTTTAATGCTTCTGAAGACATAATTGTGTATGCTGGGCCAACCATTCAATATTGCAAAGAATTTGTGATTTCTTTTGTGAACTGAATTTGCTAAAATTGTGGCTGGCTCAGTTCAGCCGCACTATATAGTACTAGTGACAATAATGTAAATTTATTGACATGACAATGAACCTGTATTTGAAAATGAATTACGTTATCTGTCCTAACTCGATCAACAATGTTACGTGCACACAATTTTTGTAACATATTCAACAAAATGCAGCTGCACCTTTGGGCCCATAACCCATTGAAAGCCATATGCCATTTCATTATCATTTAATGAAACTATATATAAAAAATCAACCAAAAAGTTCATATGGTTGAAAATGCTCCAGATTTTCAACATGCAGAGGTTCTCTGCTGTGACTACTAAGTTAGGTAATATACATATGAATCTGTATATAATTGCTATTTATGAAACGTTAAAGAACCAGCATACAGTTGACTAAGAGGGAACTTTTAGGTTCAGTTTCATTGCCCATCGCTTCCAGAGAAACATGTGGTTGAGCAACAATCAAGACAGCCAAAGCATGCTAGCGCAGTGCAGATTTGTGTCAAAAGAACTGCACATTGGTCATTTAGCTTAGAGCAGCACTGGATGCCACACATGCAACAGCACTTGTTGCACATACTGCCACAACAGTTGGATGTCGCCTTCACAAATATCTCCGCAACTTCTGGTAATTTTGGCTCTTCTGCACATGGAGGAATGTTTTCACTTGTTGCACTTAAATCACCGAAGCCAATGCGGAGGCTCTGTAGATAAATTGTTTTTGAGACTCCGGAATCTGCCATCTTTTGAGCACCACTCCTCTCTGATCCCTGCTTAAGTTTATCAATGGAACTATTATTAGAACAACATGGTTATTAAGGATAAGAATACTTTTACCATAATGAAACGAGGCACAAGTGTATGCTAACTGTGTCCTACAAATATTTTCAATTTTTTTCGTTCAATAATGAATCTGCAAAATAGATTTTGCATTTCAGGACACAAGAATAAATTTAACGTACACTTTTGTAATGAAATCGCTGACGTGATATGGTACCCGGGAAATGAAAAGACAATAATATCTCCTTGCAAGGACTTCTCTTTAGGGAAAAACAAAAATACTAAAATGAGGTTCTAGGTTTCCTCATAAAAGTAGAAAATTTCCCAAACAAGTTTTCTGGAACTCACCACTAAACATACTTTGGCTTGTTTTTGGATTCCAAAAAAGAAAAAAAAAAAAAAAAAAAAAAGGATCCCGAAATTGTGCCAAAAGGCTCCTAAAAATTCCAAGGATTTAATTTAAACAAGAAAACAATTTGCAGATGACAACTGATCAGCTAGGAGGATCCAAGTGCCCTTTTACCATTTGGAGGGAAAGTGCAAGATACATGGTGTACAGTGATTGAGAAAAATAATGATCATCAAGTTACCAAAAAAGTTTACTTGGTTGGTTGATTTCAACAATGATTCTTAGTAATTAGATTGATCCATGTAAGAATTGTAAATAGGATTAGATAATAATAATAATAATAATAATAATTAATTATATTGATTAATATTTGATTATGATAATAATTACCATTATATTGATTAATATTATTATCAAATCCTAAAGAATGCAAGTCAGAAGGACATAGGCGTCAGTTACTAAGACATGCACTGGGCAAAATTTAACATCAACGTTTACCCTCTTTTTGCTTGGTGATTCTGTTCTCTTTCCATCACCAGTCTCCAGTATGATCATAGAGGTATACTCTGAAATAACACCTGTCTGCACACTCATTTTAGTAACCTGCCAATGGAAAGCGAATAACAACATCAATTACAATACGTGGAAGTAGACTTCTAATTAAAGCAGCTAGTAGAAAGTCTCATGCAGATGGTCCACTTGCACAAAACAAACAAATTTTTGAAACATCAGACCAGAAAAAACAGTTTTTGGAAAATTTAATTTCTGCTTACGATAGAACTTTGATATGAATTCCTATAGAACTAGAATGAATACAGATGTCATTTGATTTTTTTTTTTTTTTTTAATTCCATAAACTTCCTAAATGAAAATACACCTTGTTCCCATTTCCCCCACTCAATGTAATCCATAGGAAGATAGAAACATAGTAAAATACAACATTGAAAGTTTTATTAAAATTGGAATGCTACAGAAAGACGCAAACATATTAAATACAATATTGAAAGTTCCATTGAAATTGGAAAGCAACAGACCTTCTCCTCCAACTGTTTGTCTTCCGAAAACCATGCTTGAGCTGTGAGTAGATCAATTTGTTGCTTTGCAAATACCTGAGACAGAAGAGGAGAATTGTAAATTTACCCCAAAACAGGGTGCAATATTATAGAGATTCTGCATGTATGTAACATTGAGATATTTTATGCACAGGTTAGGCATGTTTATGCAACATGGAGATAGTTTATGCACAGGCCAAGCATAACATAGTATAGGAAGTGTAAAAAGATGAACTAAGCCTTGGTAGCTTATACAAAGTACATCTTAAGCATATGAAATGCACATAATTGAAAACAGGGTAGACAAATATATGGACATCCGCCTCTAACTGGGAAAGACTTTAGGAGTAAATCTGTTAGACACTGATAGATTCTGGGATTCTATACATTTTCACATTTTATATTCTTTTTTTTTTTTACATTAGGTTAGTCTACTGGGAGAGTAATCTCTTGTTCTAGTAGGAGTATGATTTCTAGCACATAATCAACCCTTAGCTCCTTTTTTTTTTTTTTTTCAGATTTTGATGATTTATAAAAAAAAATTAAGTCAAATTTCCCTCTCCTAAATTCCCTCTATTCTCTTCCAAATTTGTTTCTTTCTTACCTCCTTTCTATCTCTCTCTCTTATTTTTCTCCTTCTCCTATATCACAATTTATTTGAATTAGGGAAAACATATTGAATCATAAACCAGGAGCTAATAGATATAGGATTTTAAAGGTGTGCTCTCTGAATGGATCACGGGAATATATTAAGCCTTAGCTTGATACCCATAGCATGTAAAGGTCCTTGTGGCAGAACCAACGATAGATATCAAGAGAACTTTACATTAAATCTTGCAGCCACCCAAGACTGAAAAAGGAAGGAAAAAGGAAACTCTGGAGGAGCGGCACAGGGTCTGAGATCAAAAACTTGGATCAAATGTAAGCTACAAGTCAATGCCTTACTCTGTCAAGAGGAATGTCCTTTGCATGTTGTGTCTTCAATTCTATAACAAAATCACTTGAATCTCCGAAGAGACCTTTGGCTTTAAGATTATCAGGAAATTTCCCCCGGTATCTCCCAGATATAGTCAATGGAGTTTCTGACGGGCAGTCTGGAATATTAGAAGGGTACATCTGCAACAAAAATAGCAAAAGCCTTCGTAAGTATGGAATGTGCCAAGTAACAAAACCGAACTCAACAAAACATCAGGATAAAACCGTTACATACAAGCCCATCTGGTTTAGAAACAGGAAAAGACCTCCCTACCAGAGAAGTTTTGGATCTGAATTAATAGCATGAACGTTAAACCAATGTCCATAACATGCATCACCCATTGTCTCAGAGCATAAAGATAGACAATCTCAATGTTTGCAAAATATAAAGCCATCACACACAGGTGCAACATAAAATATTCTATTGCGACCATGATCAATTTGAAAAAATGTCAGACTATTACGGTTGTAAGCAAGTGAAAGTAACTGGAATCACCAAACTATATTCTAGACGGCAAACAGAGGAATATTAATGATATGAAAAGAAAAATTATGGAAGAATATGAGACAACAAAAATATCTAAAAATGCTAAGCAAAACCTAAATAAAAGAACTGTACCTCAAACTCGTCAAGATCTTCTAACATGTCAATGGTTATATTTGTAAGAACTGTTGATAAACCTTTGGTGAACAATTTTTGCAAACCCAGCTCGACTGAATCTGACCATCAGAAAAATCATGCAAGTCAGATGCTCAGCAGTACGAAAGTAAAGCAAAAATTTTCACAAAGTCGTTGTTATCTAAGCCTAGTTTTTTAGTTGTACAAATAACTGATTATATAATTATTGAACGTTAGTAAGAAAAGGTCATTGGCGCAGCTGCAAGCATAAGGGATAAAAGCTCAATTCCTCAATTGATAAATGAATCTATATATTTTTTTCTTTTTTGACAACTTTGAAGTGCAGAACTGACCTAAATCATATGCTACGCCAAAGTGCCCTCTGCTAATCTTTGCAAGCAGATGTAGGAAATAATGGTTGCAGTATAAACCTGAAAATTTTTCACACAATTAGTTAACTTTAGGTGCTCTATACACAATGCAAATATACAAGTCCTGATACAAAGACCATTATACATCATTACACAAACGTCCTTCAAATCGAGCAACTAATGTCACAGAAAACTGGCAAGGGAGAACATACGCTGATATGAATTTTTCAAAAATAAATAACAAAACCACCAGTGGCATATAGCCCTCCTTTGTACTCCTTCATGGAGTAGAAAAAACAAAGGCTTTGGAAAAAGTAACATGCCAGTAAAAGGTAGATATTAGCAGAAAGCATTACCGATTCCGAAAGTGTATATACGTGGACAATTTGGCCCTCTCTTTGTAAGGCGACTTTTCATCATATTACATATGTGTCTCTCATTTGCCACAGCCCCATCAGTAACAAGGAAGATGGTTGGGATTGAACAATGAGTATTAGACAGCATATCTATAGCCTGAAAGAAAAATGGAACAGCACACCCATAACTTTGAATGAAAGTTAATACTGAAAGATTAGAGCAACATATTTACAAAACAAACAAATATGCAGTAGACCATGGGGAGTGGAAAACTATCACAGCACGTCAATGATTAGTGCCAAGTACCTATCAATCTTTTGTCTTATCAAGTAACAACAACATAACTTCTTTAAAAGGCTACAGCACTTTTTTTTTAATATTTTAGTGGGTACAGACAGTATACTAAAACTAAAACCAAAACTAAATGTGAATGAAAAGAGACCTTAGTTAGGGGAATAAGTATATCTGTAGTCCCCTCTGCAATCAAGTTTACTCCAATCCACTGAGTTGCTCTTTCAACTGCCTCCTTCGTAGCCAACTCCATTGACGTTGAAAATAGATGTGTCTCTCCATTAAAAGCTATAATGTTAAACATATCTTTTGGATCAAGCTTAGAGAGAGCAGCAGATAATGCATTCTTTGTATCCTCAAGTGGTTTTCCTCGCATACTTCCACTTATATCGACCATAAATATTATATCCTTTCTGAACACCTATTAAATTGAGTAAAAATCAGTAAAGAAACAAATAAAAAGAATAATCACTTATATATCAGACTAAAAAGGCTCTAAACTTACCTTTCTACTTTGCTGGCTTCCCGGATAAAAATAGATGCAGAACATCTCTCTTTGGTCAATGTCGTGCACAGGTGGAGATTGTAAAAGGATGCCACCAATCATCTGACTGGGAGAAACCTAATATATCAAGTAGACAAGATTCAATGATCAAGTTACCGTACACATTTAAATAAAAGGTAAACTCTCAAAGTTGTCCATCTAATTCTAGTACACTATATATTCACTTCCAAAAAATAAAAAATACTTAAATGACGACTCTTATACTGCATAAATTTACAATGCGAGTAAAAATGGATGAGTCTTACAGTGTATGAGAAACTGAAGTCAGTTCTTGACCATTTAAGAACTTCTGCTTCATAAGAGAACTCAAGCTTTCCTGCTTCCCGACTAAGTTGCTGAAAAGTTGATGACAAAGATAAACTCTAGTGAAAATGGTTAAAATAAAAAATAAAATAACAAATCAGGACAGCCCTAGACAAATATGTACCTTTAAGGGATGACTAGATGTCTTGCACAAAACCTCACTGCCAGTACCAGCATTCACATTCAACAGTATCTTTTCTTTTTTCGGAAGCTTCTTTATTGCAGGAGTGACATACTCAGGAAACTTAAACGGTACATTTAACGAAAATTCTCCATCACAATAAGACAATTTCTGGGACCAATGAAGTTTTACCGAAAGGAAGGAACCCCCATCAATCTGAAAAATGTAATAAGCTAATCAAAGTTACAACAAAAAAACGACTTGAAAGTAGTAAAACTTAGCTAAGCAAACGGAGTAGCAATTGCCTGTGGTATTGTTAAGGTGAAAATATGAGGCTTCAAAAAGCCGCCATTTTCAGGTCTGGCTGCCTTTTCCATACCATCCTTGTTGTCTTCCAATGCAATCGATCGAGTACAATATGATTTCGCAGAAACCTCTACCTCAACACCTAAGATTGAACCCTGTTAGCCAAATGATATATTATTTGTCTTCTCGACAATAGAACAACACAAATAAAAAAATAAAAAAAAAAACAAAGTCATTTTCTTTATTTGTCATGAAGTGCACCTCCTCGCCCATAGGGATAGCAATCCGGCAATCGCAGCTCTTACTGCCCATAACACAATGGACTCTCCAGGATCCGGAAACCCGAACAAACGCCGTATCCAGATAACAATCCACATCCAACTGGACGTTGTTCATTTGTAAAGGAATCAACGCCGGAGGATCGCACCTGCCATGCACGTGTGGCTGGTAGCTCGGTATATCCGGATTGTCCACGAACTTCGGATCGGATATGACCGCGTATAACATCGGCGCTTTCGGCATGTACATGTCTACCGACCCTGGCTTCTCCATCGACGTCGGAACCCTTGGCGGAGACATCGCTCTGTCCTTCCCGAAGTACAGTCGCTTCGAGAGTTTAAGCCCATCCTCCACCGCCTTGGCAAAATCATCGGCCATTGGAATTACGTATCAAAGAATGTGAATTTCACATAAACTTTTGGGCTTCCACGTTCATGGCAATAAAGAATACAAGAATCAGTACTTCCTTCCTACAGCTATTAAACAGGCTAGTCTTATGTGGCTTAACTTTTTAATATTTTTTCAGTATTATCTTGGCCAGTGAGCCGTTAGGATTTAGCTGAGTCATCAGGGTAATTTATAGGTCTAGGTACCGTTGAAATTGTTAAATGTTCGACTTTTTGTCTAAGATTAGGCGATGTACGGCTGTGATCTAAAGTTGTTAGGTCCACGTGTCAGTCAGAAGATTCGTTCTTGCTCAACTGAATGTTATTTCAAACGTTTTCGATGGTGGCAACAGGGGATTTGAATTGGAAGCAAAACCGTCAAAGCCGAAGTTTGCAGACTAAATATGTAACTTATGATTCCTTTTTAACATCAAATTAAAAATTAGGAGTTGCCGTTAAATGACAAGGCAAAAGTTCAGTGTAGAATTATTTTTTATTTAAAAAAGTTTAAACGGCAAATATTGAGACAACGTTTTTGTATATTCGATTATTTTGGATGACTCTTATCTTTTATTATTAAAATTAAACCCTTGAAGTAAAATAGAATTGAACGAGGAATATAAAATAAATGAGTAGGACAATTTGCATATAAAATAGAATAATGATTAGTTAACGAAGAATTGAACGATAAAATCTAATATAATTATTAAGTATGTTCTTTATAAGCAACCTTCCACTTGGTGTAAAACCATATTTGTAATGTTCCTCTAATAAACTCTATAAGCATGATTATCGATAATGCATGAGCATCCTAGCCAACACATTGAAAGACTCTGTCATATTGGTTGTCATGGTACCACATTAAGTCTAAGAAAATATGCACATACCCATTTATGGAACCCAAACAATTTTCAAGTAGACAATTGCATTTGGATTCATATTAAAATCCATCCTCATTGCATCTTGAAAATTAGATAGACAATAAGTTTTGACAGCTTACCAATATAAGTCCTCAATTATTTTCTTCCTTCTATACTTAATATGTACGTTAGCATTGAAATATTGACAGCAATAGTTGAGGTTTGTATTGGGAAATATGTTTGCCATGACAACTATAATGGCAGGATTCTAATATGAAATAACAGATAACTTATCCACATCACCTGTGTAACAATGCATTTTGCCTATAAATCAATTCCATGACTTTATTTCTTATTTACCTCCAACACCAGAAGTCAAAAGAAAATTTGGTTGTTACCTCAAATACCTCTCTGATCTCATATAAAATCATTACAGATACCCAGATTTGGAAGGGCCGAAGAAAGTGATAGTCCATGCATATGAGTCAAAAAATTTTGCATGCACATTAATCAAAGCAACAACATTAACTCGGGTACATCCTCAGTATCATTCAAACTAATACCAAGATTCACATTATATTTTTCTCTTCATGTTGTCTAAGTCCATTGCCAACCATTTTTGGATCATAATGTAAGTGTGAAACTTCAATATTAACTGAAAATAGAGAACAATATTTTTCCTCTTTATATGTGGAAGGTCCACTAGTCTGTGGTTTTTCAGAACTCTCTTTTGGAAATAATGCTCTACTTGTCCTATGAGTAATCATCATACCAAAAGGGGCCACTTATATTATCTTCTTAGCTAAGGCAATGACACAATGAATATTATGATAATCCTAAATCTCACATAATAGCCCCTTAATAGAATTTTCAAATTGATGTATTTTTGCCTTATGTCTATACCCAAACGAGAGCTCAATGATTCCATTAGGTTTTGATATGTTGTATGTTGTTTGATTATAACTCTTTTCTGTTTTTCTTCAATATACGTCATCGTGTTATCATCCATGGAAGTCTAAAACATACCCAACCAAAAATACGATTTCAAATATTTCATTAGGACACATTACTTTTTAGTCTAATAGGCCAATATTTACCAACCTTACTGGTTTATTAGACCACCATCACCATCATCATCACCATCACCAACTTTAAAACTTTATCAACAGTTACTGAAAACAACAAACCAAATATACAATTAAATGCCTAGATTCAAAAAAGTTTCTTGCTACATTTCATTGAGAAGTTACGAATGCAAACAAAATTACCTTTGTTAATGTTGTTTGGTTATATCTTTTGTAACCTTTAAAGATTGACTAAAACTCGTATAGTCTTTAAAAATGGTTAATTTAATACCTTTCCCCAATGTTAAGGTAATCTTGAGTTCTGATAGGGACGATGTGGATTCTGTAACAAGTTCAATAACGATGGATCCACGATTTAACTGCCACATGGTTCACTCCACGACACTCCACTCTTAATTTCCCCTAGTACGAATTCCCCCGTTGGTATGCTATGCTACGTGAAATTGGAGATTAAATTGTTACCGTATACAAACCTCACAAATAAGCTGTAAAACTTACTACTACAAATCCAGGGCTCTATTTTATCTACCATTTTAATTCACACCACGAAAACTCCAACTGCCAATAATATATATGGGACTAAATTTGGGCAAATAGGATTTCATTCCATGTATCAGGAACACCAGGCAGACACCAATGCAAGCAGTCCTGCACTCCTGTTGAGGCTCTAATAGTGTACCGGGATATGTGACCCTCGTCTCTCAATTGGGATATAGCTGTTATGTCCAACAGCTTAACCCCTGTCCCCTTCACTGCGTTGCCGGCGCTGTAATCACTGGACTCATCTTGTACTACCTCTTTACCTATAGACATGGGGGTGGTATTATCACAGCTTCCCCCCGTGTTCCAGTCCCCATTAACAAAATGCCTGGGTGAGATGCTCCTATAAAAGGCTTTTAAGTGAGGATGTTGAGGCAGCTGTGAGTTAACCCAGCTAACAATACTGTGGATTGTGAAGTTCTTAGCACCTGCAATCTCTGCTTTCTTCCTATCTGTGTTTGGCACTCCCCCCACATGCATTACCCACCCATTAGCCTGAACCTTACCTCGATTCCAATGGTGTCCTGTGTTGAGCACTAGTACATCAAATTTGTGAAGATACTCACGCAAGAATTTTGGTGGCCGATCAAGATGCATAGCATACTTCGTGGTTGGGTTAGTAACATTAAGAGGTTCCAGGTCACAGAGACAAGCCGACCAGTAATACAGGATTGTAGTATTTGTGCTAGGAAAACGATAAGCCCACCCATCAGGGCGAATAGCCCCACGAGCTTTGACAAGCCCATATTCCTTTCCTACGTCTTTGACGTCGGGCCGATCCTCGCCAACTGAGACCATGCACATCAGTGACTGGAACTGTTGTCGGCCCAATGAATCTCCAATAAAAGCTATAGTTTTATCTTGCATCCTGGAATGCATAACACAATTATCAAATGTTTAATTTAAACCAAAACTGCAAATATTAAAGGTAAGAAAAGGATTACTTAATCATCCGCTAATGAATCAGAACAAACAAAAAGTACAGGAGAGAAAGAAAGGAGTCATAATAGCATGAAGCAAGGTCAACGCCATCATATAAACAACATCCGTGACTATCACTCAGACCTGCAATCCTAGGAAAAGAATTGAGATTTATCAGAAAGCAAGGCACATCTACTAAGTACCACCCCAACAATTACCTTGATAGCTTTGGCATATTTGTTTGGTCAGTTCAGAATCTTTTTCCGCATAAACATGGTCGGTTCAGATCATATTTTTAATCAAAAAGCTAATTTAAAAATGGGAACCAACCCCAACTTCAGGTCATTTAAGGCACAGATACATGAAGAAAAACCGAAAACAAAATTAAATTGTCAATTCAAGCCAATCCCAAACTGTTTCCAAAGGACAACGGACAGTTTATATTCATCCCCCCTGCCCACAAATATGATTATGTGAGCCACAGGCCAAATTAAATTGTAGAAATATCCTTGGATTATCTCTATCACTAACTTACTTGGATTATCTCCATCATCATGGAGAATATTTCCATTTATTTCCAAGAATATCTCGTATCATTATGGAAAATATCTGCTATTTCTCCCCAAAATCTCTTATCATTATACAAAATATATTCTATTCATAATTAAATATTTCTAGTTTAATTCTTTCCTATTATTTAAGGATGCTATCCTTATATAAAATAGGTCCATTTCTATATATTATTCAGTTCTACGTATCAATAAAATCAAGTCAACAAGTTTGACTTTGCTTTTGCTCTCTAGTCTTCATTGCTAGATTTTTTTCTGTCCTTTTATCTTTATAGCAACGGAACCTTTTTTCTTAGCTCAGTAGGCCCTCATTTATTAACCCTTCAATTGTGACAGCCAGCATGACTATAACTAATCCACCCTCAAATGGGTGAAGCAGTGAACTCCAAAGCATTAATTTGACTTACTGGCTTGAAACCTCAGCAAAGCTTACGTGAAAAATTAGTCCTGCCAAGATGGTTTTCTAGTAGATTCAGGAGATAAGTCAATCAAAGAAGAATTATGGTGCACCTATTGTAATAAGTCACCGGATATTTTTCTCTTACCCAAATTAGAATGTGTCTTCTAACTAGAACTCTTAGATCATCAAGTTCTACTCGATTGAATTATTGGGTGTTAGACTTAAGGGATACAAATCATATGACTTCTACATAAACAATGTTTAAATCCTATAAGGTCTCTCCATGAAATCAGAAAACAATTGTGGTGATGGATCACCCACTGCTGTTACAGGCCAAGGGAGTATTAACATAACTACCTTCATTACATTAAAAATTGTCTTGCATATTCCCAAACTTTCTACTAATATCATTTCCGAAAAAGATTACAAGGAACCTTGGATGCAAGATAACCTTTTTTTGATTCTCACTATGTCTGTTAAGATTGAATCTTGGGAAGGATGGTTGGATTAGATAAGAAAAAGATGGATTCCCAGTTTAACTCATCTAACAAAGAGGTTTGGGCATATCATCTTCACTTGACGTCTACCAATTTGCAAAGCACCACAAAGTATCTTTTCTCCAAAACTCTTTGCAATCCAATAAACTGTTTTCTCTATCATTTGGATGTTTAGGGTCTTTCAAAATTTCCTAATGTTAATTATGCTAGATGGTTTGTATCTTTCATTGATGATCGTACTCGAACAACTTGACTTTTTCTTATGAAAGATAAATCTAATGTTAGCACCTTATTTTCCCAAATCTACAACATGATTTTTACCCAATTTGGTCAGATAATGTAAGAGACTACTACAATAAAATATTGTCTGATTTTTTCAAAATTAAGGGAACAATCCATATGTCTTCATGTGTTGAAACGCCCCTAAACCGAATAAAACCATAAACCGTATTTTGTTAAAATACCTATATATAAAATCTTATTTGATAGAATTTTTCAATAATCAATTAGATGTACCATTTGTCTTTCATATTTACTTTGTCATTATATGCACATGTTTATTGTATAGGTATTTCATATTTATTTAAATGTTTATTTATTAAGTATAAAATATTTGTCATGATTTTTAATAGGTTCAGACTCTAATCTAAACCAAATCAATCCGTATTTTTTCAGTTTCGTATGGTCTGAAATTTTTCCAAACCATTTTTTTAATTTGATTCGAATAAGTTATTAAACCACACCAAACCATACCGTACACACCCCTATTTACAAATTTTTTTGGTTGTGTAGCTTATCTTTATATTCATAAGACTAAACGGGGCAAATTAGATCCTACAGCTCCCAAATGTATTTGTGGGCTAATCCTAAACCCAAAAGGTTATAAAGAAAGTTAGTCTCTCTGGATGTCACATGCAATGACACTGAACCATTTTTCAGAAAACATCGATATTTGAATTGCCTTTCTAAAAGGTACCTAAACAAGTACCAAACACTACATCTCTCACTTTGTATCTTCACAACTAATATCCTCACAGTACAAAGCCTTTCCTTCTACCTTGAGTCAAATTGAAACTCCTAAATAGTACAAGATGCTCTAAGCAGAAACTGGATACTAGTAATGAAAGAAGAATGAGTGTCTTAAAGAAAAAAAAAAAAAAACTTGGGACCATGGTTTTAAAAACCAGATTGGCCAATCCAACCAACTGAACTGCCACCCGCAAAACAAAACAAAACAAAAACGATTTGTTAAAAAACCATTTTAGCAGTTGGACTAGATCTGACCACTGCCCAACCGCTCAAACCCCTCCAATTTGTAGTTTGGCTTGCTAATATTAGTATGATGATGTTAGCAAAGAAAATTCAAAATTTTTTTTAAACTTTGAAACTTGAACTTAAGTCTCAACCTTTGCATAAGGTAACCACCAAGCCACATGAAAACTTGTTTTATTAGAACAATTTTTTATTGTTGGGTCTTGAACCCAACACCTCACCCATCAAATTAGAATGTGTGTGTCATCAAGCTAAGTTAATTTTATACATTAAAGCAATTCAAATTATATATTTAATGATTAATTATATAAAATTTCTTTGAATATTATTTTAACATTTATTTAAACAATTTATCAGTTTGATCACTACTTGAACCGAACCAATCCCCTCATTGGGTCTACATTTAATCCGACTTTGAAAACATTGATTAGAAAGAGATAAAGCAACATTGGTTGCACTGGCTTACTCAAACTTATGGAAATGATTATTAGGACACTATTGTGCCTATGACAAAAATAACCGAATAAGAATCTTAAATCACTTGTAGCTCATTTTGGTTGGGATCTTCAACAATTTGATATGAAGAATGCATTTCTTCATGGAGACTTAAAAATAAATGTACATGGAGATACCACCACGCTTTGATGAAAATAACAAATCAGACAAAGCCAACAAAGCCTCAAAAAATGTTATATGGATTATAGCAATCCCCCTTTGGACAATTCACCAAGCCCATGATTCAACTTGGCTAAACACAAAACATTCAAATAAAGGAAAAATCATTTAATTCCTAATTTACTTTGATGATATCATTGTGACTAGAAATAATGAAGAAGAAAAGAAAAGAAAAGACTGAGGAATCAATTGTTTAATGATTTCAAGATAAAGGAACTTGGGAAATCAAGGTAGTTCTTAAGAATTGAGGTCTCTGAACAAGCTCTAAACAAGGAATTTTAGTATCCAAGAAAATAAGTGTTGGACTTACTCAAAGAAACAAGAACACTCAAAAACAAACCTTCAAGCACTCTTATACATCCAAATCATAGAATTAGTATGGATAAATCTACTTTTCACATACACAACCAAACATTGCATATATTATGAGCGTATTAAGCCAATAAATGCATGACCCAAAGGAGAAGAACTTTCAAGCAATTCAGAAAATCCTCAAAACCTAAGATCTACACTTGGGAGAGTTATCTTGTTTAAAAAAAGGGAAGAACCAACTATTGAAGGATATATTGATGCAAATTATGTTGGATCTCTAATTGATAAGAGATATACTATTGGATATTGTACTAATATTGTTGGGAATCTAGTCACTTGGAGAAACAAGAAACAGAACAATGTAGCCCAATCAAGAGAAAAAGCAAAAATTCGACCCATGGCTCATAAAATTTGCAAACTTTTATGGCTCAAAATAATCCTAAATGACCTATAGATCATAGTGAATGGACCAATGAAGTTATTTTGTCGTAACAAGTCAACCATCAGTATAGCACATAACCTAGTTCAACATCATAAAACCAAGTATAATAAGGTTGATCAACACTTCGTCAACAGAAAACAAAAAACTAGAATCACAGTTCTTTACGTGTCATCAACAAAACCAATTGGCCAATTTATTGACTAAACAGTTGCTAGTTCCAAGGTTTTAAGAGATAACTAACAATTTAGTGATGGAAAATATCCACTCACCAACTTGAGGGGGAGAGCTGAAATTCCTAATATCTCTCCACTAAAATTCCTAAAATATCTCCTATCATTATGGAGAATATTTCTCCTTTATTTCCTAGAATATCTCCTATCATTATGGAGAGTATTTTCCATTTATTTCCTAAAACATCTCTCATTTATTTCTTAAAATATCTCTTATCATTATGGATATCTCCTATTTATATGTAAATATTGTGTAAATGTTTCAAGTTTAATTCTTTCCTATTATTTAAGGATTCAATCCTTAAGTTTCACTTTTCCACACATATGACAGACATAAATAGTTTAGACTTCTTGATGTAGGTCAAATAAGAATTATGTTTTTTATTGGGATTATATTTCTATTTTTGAGAAGGATTAGAATTTCTAATCCTTAAAACAATGAAATAGATGTCCAAAACACCAAAATAACCTTGAGAAGCCCACACCTATGCATATTTGTCCTCCATCTCTCTAGTATGAAAGGAGGATTACTGCCTTTAAAAACTTCATATCAACTACTCAGTCCAACTAAAGCAACAACTAATGTTTAGCAATATCATGTCACTTAACACATCATTCTATAGTCCACATGATTAAGAAATATCAATAGCTAAATCACTGGATTAACAAGATTTTAAGCAAATTTGTAAATATAGCACTAATTATAATTCAAACTTGATAAATTCATATAAAGGTTGTAAGAAAGAATTACAAAGTCACCTTCTTAAGAACTTGGGTGCTTCAAATTCTTCCATTTGACAATCCTTCGGTTGCCAACGTATATTCTCATAAGCAAAGTCTGTACGCTGCATCAATCGACAAGCCCACATTTCTGATAACCACCGCTTACAACCAAACCCAGAATATAAAGGTCTTGTATTATCTACAACCCATTTTCCCTTTGCATAATTACAGGCTGGAGAACAGGTAAGACACAGGACAATATCACTTAATAGTATCATTAAAATACACTGCTCATTTATCGAAAGATATAACGGAGAAACATATGGAAACTAACACTTAAGGTTATCCATTACTTCTCCAAGGAACCAACTAAATTAGCATTTGAAACGCACAAATTAAGATTTTATGATAGTTCTAAAACCAACAGTAAATCTGACAACAAAGCTATGTAATATGTATATCAAAAGCCAATATGTAAGTTTGTCAATAAATTCTTTACACATTATTGTTTTATACTACTGTCCTAGAGGGCATGCAACAGGTTGATCTCAAGCATATAAGATAGTTAGCATAACAGGCAAATCTGATTCACGATTTTCAAGATTTGTCTTCAAAATCTGATCAATATTGTTTTTTCAAGCACAATATATTTACCTATCCTAACTTTCAGTTAGGTTGTTAGTTAAATATCAAAGGAATAACAATTTTTGTTCTGACAAAAAAGAAATTGATAAAGCTCCAATAGGTTTTCTAAAAGCATAAAACATGCAAGAAAAAAAATCATAAAACAGAAGTTTTCTAGAATCTTTTCACCTTTTGCCCTGCTTGTATTTTTAGAGTCTACAGGTGTTAATACATCCAGACTTGGTTCTATTTGTGTCAAATTTTTTTCCACTGAAGTTATTTTGTCATCTCCTCTTACTTCTGGCAGGATACTGGAATTATTGGCACTGCTGCTTTTTTCTGATTTTGGACTTTGCTTGTGTTTTGGTAATCCTTCTGCCACCTTTAAGGGATTTTCTGCACACCACCATCATAAGTGTTAATTCTTGGATATAGCATGAAGTCATACATGCACAAACGACTGTAAGATGCCAGAAGCATACAAAAGCAATACAATACATAAGACATTAGAAGGCAAGGAATCAATTCAGTGCAGCAATCTCATAAGAACAAATCATGGAGCTTGATAATCCTCTATCCTTGTTATCTGATAACCCAGCAATTATGTAACTCACCATTAAGTTTCTTTATCCTGATAACAGGAAACAGAATAATATTTTACCTTTCTTTTGAGCATGATTTGTAATGCCAAGAGAGTCAGTTTGATGATTTAAAGTCTTATTTTCTACAAATGCCAGTATATCCTTGCTCACCAATTGCAAAGATAGCAATCTTGTTATAGAAGAATCCAATAGAACATAACAACCACATACGAAGGACAAAGAAAAAAGGATTCTAAGCCTAAAAGGAAAACAGCTGCATTCAATGCATTATTTCTAGGTTACTTAATTGGAAAATTTAACCTATAATGTTATCTTAAAGATAAATAGACAGGATGCCTCTTTAGTTTAACAGAAGGGTTATTGTTCTCATTCTCACATACAATTAATTAACAACATTTTTTGGCAACACATATGTCAAAAAATGCTTTTTCCCATAACAAGAAACTCATTCATGTGCGCACTCATAAAAATGTACTCTTTACAAACCCCTTCAAATCCTTCAAATTTAAACTAAAAGGAACAAGTGGTCATCATTATATCGACAGAAAAACAGGAAATAAGAAATTAAATAATTATGGTTAAGAAAGATAGCTTAAAAGAGGCACCTGCATATAGCTGCAGCAAATGATTTTTTGGCGGGAGAAAGGCACTGAGAAGCGGGGTTCTGTCCCATGCCCATAGAAAAATGGTTGTGGACACAAGAACAATGAGAACAAGAGAAAGTTCTTTACCCCTGAATCTAAAATAGCTTCCTTTCATTCTCTAAAACCTTCAATCATCCAAATCTCATCAAACTCCCACTCGGCTTCCTCCAACCTGGAGTCTACAATCTAAAAATAAATAAATAGTAATCGAATCTGAAAAACCACACATCATCAACTCTAATTGCAAAAGTTAAACCAGCCATAAGCAATCGCTATCAAAATTAACAAACGAGTAGGCTGAGAGTAAGACCAATTTTACCACATTAATACAACTAAAAAGAAACAAACCAAACACTTTCAGTACATAAATTACTCTCACCTGTTTGGATTATCTACGACATCCTTTAGCGCCAAGGAATTATTATTTCGAATTTTAAGCAAAGCATAAACTAACAAAACAGAGAGTAGAAATAAGTACTAGTTAAGTTCACAAATTACTGAAAAAAACAAAGCAAATCTCAAATTATAATTCTAAGTTTCAGTAATCTTGATGTAATCGTAAATTAGATCTGACGATGTTGATGCAAGAGTTCAATACACAAAGCTAAGAAGAAAAACAAACTAAGCCTTAGGTTATGAAAGAAATACCAGCTGCGAATGTGGTTGTAATTAAGGAAGAAGCTCTTCACAACGCGTTTTCGAAAGAAATAAAGGGACAGGCAGATGACGGGTTGATGACTGAAACGGCGTCTGATGGCGCCGTTTCAGCTTTGAGGAACGTGAGGGCAGAGAGAGACCTCGATGGAGATGGGATACGGAGAAAGAACTGAATGTGCAATGAATACGGCGGAAAAAAGATGGAAAAATCAAAATAAATGAAAATTAGGGGAAAAGAGTAAAGCCCGGGCTGGGCGTGGTGAATAGTCTGAGCAACCGACAAGTAAACAAGCTCAGTCAATTACAGATATCATTTTTTGACAACTGGTCACAAAGACCGTGGTTTTTTGTTTTTTAAATTTAATTACCCTAAATAGTTATATAGATACGATCTCCGGTACTTTTGACGGCGAATTGTCGACGTCGTACTCGCATAGTATTTTCCTGTTAATTATTTTAATATATTAAAATCCTACACTTTTTTTTTTTTATATATTACAATTAATACTGTTAAAACTAATCCAATTAAATAAATCAAAGACTCAATTTAATTAAAATTAAAAATTATGATTTGAGTTATTTGATAGATGATTATGATTTTATAATTTTTATAAATATAACATTTAATTTAATTTTAATTTCATAAATTATAATTAAATTAAATCATAAATATAATAAAATTATATCTTTTTTAAAATATATAATTTACTATAATTATTATTAATTATTATTATTATTATTATTTTATTTTAATCTTTATTAAAATTCTATGATTTCATTATATGAAGCTAATTGCCCGTAACTTTGACTTCTAAGACAATGCAGATTTAAAAATTTTATTACTTTGACTAAACACACCCAACAAACAAATTTTATATTTTGACCTAAACGACTTAAATAAACAACGTTAAGTTAATTATGGAATCTAAATATAATTAATTAAATTGAAAACACTTATGCACGAGCATGATTAGGCATATTATTAGCCGCCATATGTTGAATAAAAATATAAATCCAACCGAATTATATTAGATCAGCTCTTGACTCAACTTAATTAATATTTTGTCAAATTTGGGTTTGAGAATGATTAACTTAATTTAATTAAATTCTTAATTAAGTTTTTAAATATTTTAGATGCGACACTTACCTTTTAAATATAAAAGATTATTAATTGATAATGATATATAAGTTGTTGATAAACTGTTTTATTAATTTTCATGATATTTATGGGTGAGAAGTATTTTATTATCGTCCACACAAATTTTCTTATTATCAGGAACAATTAATTATTGGGGGATTAGCTTTTTCCCAACCAAGATTTGGTTCCAAATCCTTTTTTTACCCTTGAATGTATAAATTATTCTTTTATCCAAAATCTAACCCCTTTAAAAGATAATATTATTAGCGCAAAATAGTAATTTTACATCAAAATTATGAAAACTTTTAAATAAATATCTCTTCTAAAAATCTTAACTTAATATTTTAAACACTATACTAATATAAAAAGAATAATCTTTATTCAGAGGAGGGCAAAGGATTTATTCCCACCTAAAGTTTGTTAAAAAATAAATTTTACCTTTTAAATTTTAAAAATTTAAATGTTTCTCTGTTAACCAAAATCAATAGTAAAAGTTAACAATCAATTATTAAAAATTAATCGTTAAAAGGGTATTTTTGTTTTTTTGATAAAAAAAATTTAAAAATAACAAATTAAATTTTATAAAAATATTAAAATAACACTAAAATGAATTATAAAAAATATTCAAAATTTTTTAAAACTATAAAAATGAAATTAAAAAACAAAAAAATAGTTACCTTCACCACTCACGGTGGTGGCCACCAATGATCTAACTAGGAGATTGAAAACTATCTCTTAGTCATCCCGTTTAGTGCATAAGGCTTTGGTCGCTTCCTTTTTTAGTGAAAGTGATCAGATCTAGTCATCTTCTTCATTAACTATAGTCGAGAACAATTAAAAATGGTTGGACTTGGCCTAATCAATTGTTTTTTACCATAGTTGATATCAAAGGCAGTTATAAGAGGTCAATTTGACATCCTTTGCCTAATAAAACTGTCAGATTTGGTTATTCCATAAATTAGGAGGTTGTTTTTTGTAGGCACTCCTACTGGGTACTACTGTTTTTCTATAATTTAATAATAATATAATATTAATAAATAAGAAACCAATAATACTCAACAGAAATACCTAAACCGAACTGAAATACTGCAACGGAATACATGTGGTGCAAATGTATACATCTATATATATACATGCCCAAAATTTTATTATATAACATGAAAAATATTTACAAAATCAGTGTGTGATAAAACATGTATAATTACATGCAAGAAAACTGGAAAAGCATGTAAACCGAAGCATGCTATAAAACTGAAGCAAAATCCTAGACTGCAGTCATCTCCTCCTCTCAGCCCTCAGAATACTAGCCTGCAAGAGAAAAGAAAGTAAAGAGTAAGTGATATATTCACCCAGTAAGCGTTTCCAATCTCTAACCCTAAACCATTCCTATTTGGAGGAATGCCACAACACCACATACTGGAGACATTCATATACACGGGAGGAAAACCAAACTGGTCATCACGTGTAATCACTTAAATCTTAGCTCTTTATTCTTCTATTCATAATGTTATCATTCTCGTACTTGTTCTCTAAGGTTCAGGTATCATTACGTGGCTTTTCATATATTCAGAATATTTACTGCTTCTATTATTCGTGTGTCATTACACGCTGTTTCATATCATGATTATTTACTGTTTCATTATTCTTACTGATCTTATCATTTTCTGAATAATATGTTGTTGTATATGTCATATGAGAATGACATGTTGTAAAACATGCTGAAAACATATCTCGGTCTTGGCTTGTATACTGAAAATATAACTTTTCAAAAGCTGATTTACTAAAACACTACTGTTGGATCATGAGATCCCATATCTGAAAACTGTACTGAAAATTATGGATCCGAAGGTACCTGTTATGCTGCACAGACTGATGAATACACAGATTCAACACTCTGGCCATATGAGTTTCTTATGCAAACACACGTCATAAACTGTATGGGTCACATGATGCCTTTGAATCTCATAACTAAATTGAGTGCCTTGCGCTATAATATACTGCATCTGATCCTCAGATCAGGAAAACTATAATCTACTAATTGAGTACCTCGACATATGCCAATACATAGAGCTAATAATGAGCATATAGCTCCTAATGCAACGGGTGTGCTGAAACTCACAGGTGCCCCATCGTATTCACTCCTGAAATCAATGTTTTTCTACTAAAAATATGAATTCAGATCTTCGGATCCCTTTCTAAAAACTCTGTATGGCATGTCATGTTATGTTATGTATATAATGCATCATTTATTCTTATCTGAGCTCATTTTACTATTTTCTATCAAATATATAGCTTTCACTGTACACATTTCTCATTTTATACTTTATTTTCTCTTTTTTGCCTGACGCACGGGCATACGTGTCTATACGCACGGGCGTGCATACGCTTGCACGGGATCGTGAGCCCATTGTGTGTGTGGTCGTAATGGTTATGTGATTTTTCTGTCTTTTCTCATTTTCTCTTGGTGTACGGTCATGACCCTGCAATTTTAGGTCATGTGCAAGTACATGAATATGGTCGTGACCATGCAAAATGTAGCATGCACGGGCGTGCACAGGCATGTATCGCATTCTGCATCAACATGGCCGATAGGAATCAAGCTTATTCCCATCCAAAAAGCATACCAAACTCAAATTAACTATTTCCCACATACACAACACTTCATATACACATGCTATTGCTACTAATAACACAATTTCTCATAATTAATCATCCAACCCATTACACAAACATACATATACACATAGTCTCATACATATCATATATATATGTATCAAATCATCATTATCATCATCTTAAATCACCAAACATATAGGGAAAACATCACAAGCATGTTGGAATCAAGATGGTCTCATCTAACACATACATCAAACACATCAAAGAAAAAGAGAAAGAGGTAAGAAACACCTACCTTTTGACATGCTTTCTCTCTCAAGCAAAACACGCTTTCAAGCTGGATTGAAGGGTCCTGGTTGCTGCTCTTCCCTTCTAGAGTTGCTAATCTCTGAAATCAAGTAGAAACTTTGGGTGAAAAATGAGTTGAAACTGGATAAACTTAACTTAAAATCAAGGCGATTGAAACATAATGCACGCACGGGCATGCACCTCAACATGCATGGGCGTGCATGGTTGGAAAAATGTGCTACTAGCATTTTTCCGCGCTTACATGCAAATCATCTCAACATGACCTATACAAAAGCCACATAACTCAGAAAAACATCTATTTCACCCTAAAACTCTCTCACAACCCTAGAATTCTCATCAATCTCAATTTAATCCTAGATTATAAGTCTCAAAAACAAATCTAACCATAGGATGTTACATTTTTGACCTCTTGGTTTGATACTGATGACCACTGTCATCGATGGTAGTAACTACTTTTTTATCTTTTAATATTTTTAAAATATTTAAAAATTTTTATATTTTTATTTAAATATTAAATTATATTTTTATTATATTTATTTGTTATGATATGATAGTTTAGTCATTAAAAGCTTAGAAAAAATAAATAAATAATAGTCAACAGATGAATATTTGGGTTTTTAAAAGTTAAAGAGTGAAATTTATATTTTCAACAAAGCTTAAGTGGGAACAAACCCTTTGGCCTTGATATATTAAAAATTCATTATAATCAATCAAAAAACAAGGAGACCAAATAGGTTAAAAGAATTACATAGTCAAAAAAATTATAAAAACATTGTTTGAATCAAATTTTTCGTCAACCAAAAAAATAATTATATTTTAAATACTTTTTTAATCTTGCTCAATGATATAAATACATACGAATATGTGTTCTAAAGAGACTACCATGGTACAATTTTATTAATTAAACAACTATTTACTTTATTTTAGAATATTAACGCACCCTTAGGGCATAATCCTAAAAAAATGACTCCTTATGACAATACGACAACAAACTTTCCTGTTCTAGCTTTGTTGTAACAACCCTATATACCCAAAATTATAACAAATTATAAATGGAACTCCAATATTTCATTAATTAAACTTAGATCCGAAGTTGATTCATTACAAAACTTGTTGGATTTTTTAGATTACATAAGAACTCTAGGTCCTGACCTTGTATATTTTCTTCTTGTTGAACTACTATAACATTACAGAAGAGGGAGAGACCTTCGAAGTTGTTTGAGAAAAGGAGAGATCATTGAGGTGTTGAAGGAAGCTTTTGACAATGATCAAACTAAAAATTTAATTTATGTATGAGAGCATTTTCGTTAGTTTGTAATGAGTTGACCATACGTTTAGTCCATGGGAATTTGGTGTTATTTTATTAACAACCCTTTTATATATAGTAAATAGAAGGAAAAATAATTTAGGTTATCGTTGATTTTATCTTTCTGAATAATGGAGAGGACAAGCTTTTGGACCAGACATCTGTCACCCATCTCTTCCCATTACCAAGTGCGCTGGGTTGGTAGTCACTGGGCTTATAGGTTCGACCCGTGATCCACCAATTTAAAGCCGAATAGTGATTAAGTTATTAGTTGAAACAATGAATTCTATTTGGTTATTTTTATATACATGTTTCTTGAATGGTATGTACATTGATCAAAAATGCTGATCAGTGTATGATATACATGAACTGTCAGTGTAATGTTTTTATATCAAGGAGGGGCACAAGTTGGCTTGCAGGTGATGCACATTCGGTTGTCTCTTGAAAAACAGAGGTCCATATGCTAAGATGATGTGGCCTGACATTACTGCTTAAATTTTGATTCCAAATTACTTTGCATGGTCATGAGCTACTGACTTTTCACTATGTATCCATCACTAATTTTTATGTGTTGGGATTTATGCTGTTTTTCTGCACAGTTTGCTTTCGAATAATTTGGATTATCTCCTGAATGTTTTCCTTGTCTTCTGTTGCAAGGTTGCTCTGGTTTTGGGTATTGATGAAGAGAAAGGACCTCAACTTTACAATTGTGATTCAGCTGGACAGTTTTATGGTCACAAGGTAGTTATCAAATTGTTCTCTTAACTATCATCACTAATACTTGATATTCGGTTGAAGCATTTCATTCTGAATGTATTGCATAAGAATTACAATTTTTCATTCTCAATATTCGGTCTTAAAAGTAGTCTTGAATTGTTTGGTTTCATTATGCTTGTGTACTAAAGTTTAATACCAATGCTTGTGAAATCTGATTATGGATGGCATAGCAACTGCTATTTGTGGGTTCTGTTTGATTGCGATATATTATTTACGACCTTAGGCACATAAGTGGGAATGGAGACTCTTATTATTTGGTTTTATTTTCTGACAAAATTTCAGATGATTTACAGGGATTCAGATGGGTTTTCTTGCTTCTTTTGAGCTTAAATTGGCAGCTTTTTATATTGAGGGGGTCTAACGCTGCAAATTTCTGTTATTATGCAGACTGCTATCTTTGCTCTACGATCTGTTCTCCAAGAAAATTTCAAGGCTACGGAGATTTGAGGTCTGAAATATGCCATGTTGGTCCAGATTGTTGGGATTGGTGAACTTTATTAATTAGTTGAACAATAACGTGCTTATCAGTATTTGTTGATGAGAATATGATCCAGTTTTCTGAGCACTGCCAACTGAAGACATTGATGAACATTTGACAACCATTGGTGAGCGTGACTAATTAAAATGCTGCTGAAAGAAATTCTCTGCTGTCATTTGACTTTGTGGACTTGTGCTCTAATTGTTCTTGGAGATTGAGACCCAGAAATCAGTTAGTGGGTGAAGCTGCGTTGCTTCAGACTAATGTTATCTATGTTACTATATTGAAATCTGAAATTATTTAGTCTAGTTACAACTCTTACAGGTTGCCAGGGTTGTCTTTGTTTATTTTATAAGAGCTACTAATATGCCTGGATGCCCCTGTTTTTGAATTTTCGTGACAAATCAAGGGTGCTTCTTCTAGCAAGAAGGGCAGATAGAACGAAATGTGGGTTGCTTATAATGTCATTATGACTGACCGGCTGTGCTAATCTGATTAGTGGTCTTTTGATATTCAAATTGCATGTTTCCGGCTTTTTCTCCCCTCTTCTTGAAGCAATCAAGCGTGCGGTAAACACTTCCTTCCATGTTTACAGAAGGCCAAATACTTTTCATCTCGAGAGAGCTACCCCATTAGTGAAGCCTAAACCATTAAGAACAAGTGATGTTTGATTCAACACCTATATTCACACACACACACACACACATATATATATGAAGATTTTTATGAGATTTTGACTAATTATTCTCAAAAACGAGTTTTAGCTTTACAATGGCGAAAGCAACAGATTGAACATGCATCTTTATTGGGTATTATTGATCTGTTTATGTCTGTGGTACAGAATAATTATCCTTTCACCCTCTAACTTAAAAATAATTATGCTGTGTTTAGCGGCAATTTTCCAATGAAGTTGGAGTTGAGGCTGCCCAAGTAGAGATGATTTTCAAACTCCAGAGCGTTAGTCACAAAGTTCATCACCTTTCCATCAGGATCGTCAAACTTCCTGATTATCTTGCCATTGGTTGCCACATTCACAACCGATGCTTTCTTGCACGTGGGGTTGATTAGACTCAACAGTTTTGGAAATGTTGCTAGGACATGTTTGGTTGCCTTTGAGGTGTGCATAAATTCCAGCCTCTCAGAATGCAACTGTACCATTAATTCAAGTTGTATTAAGAATAGCAGCAGATTATACACTAACCAAAGATTGAATATTGAATCCGAATTTAGATTGAAAGACCTGAAGCAAAGCGATCCAGAATGAGCCATCTGGGGCAAGATTGATGTTATCAGGTCCACCAGGAAGGTTTTCAATGAAAATATCAGTCTCTCCTTTTTTCTTGCCCTTGAGCCAGTACTTACTGCACCTAAATCTGATCCCAATTCCCACAGAAAGAGAGTAAACACGTTAAGAAATGCAAGTAACAATCTAACATCTATTTGGAAATTTTGTTTTACGCATACTTCATTGTTTCACAAAACACCAAATAGTCTTCATCTTTTGAGAGTGCTACCCCATTAGTAAAGCCCAAACCATCAAGCAACATTGATGTCGCATTCGATATGGGGTCATACTTGAGCAGTTGCCCATGAGGTTTGGCCTCAAGCACGTCTAGATACCAATCATGAAGTCCAAATTTGGTGCTTGCTACACTAAAATATAAACTGCCATCTGTTGCTGCAATCACCTCATCAGCAAACCTGGTTAGATTATCCATTAAACTGTAAAAACCAAGTCCTTGAATATGTTTAGATTTATTAGGTATTTATTACCTTCATAAACAAAGAATGTTATCAATTTTAACTTTTCCATCATCATAAGCAACAGGTTTGCACTCGATAGGGTCTAGGGAGGTTTATGAGATTACTGCAATAGACACAATGAGAAGAACCACCACATTCCAAAGAAATAAAAATCGAAGATTTGTGAAGCCCTTTCAAATCCAAAAAGGAACAAAAAGTTGGATGACAACAGTCATCCTTTCACTTTCATAACTATGATGTATAATGTCAGGTTACTGTTAGTCTCAGTCTTAAGAGGAAAAAGAAAGATTCCTTTACAATTGCTATTGCTTTTGAGCCTCCCCATTCCCGTCTCCATGCCAAGATGGCCATACAAAGTTTCAGTGTCACACAAAGAAGAAATGGCATATCTTGCACATGTCTCCTACTTTCAATGATCAAGCAGAAGCACGCTTGTTCACATGTCATTTTCTGAACACACTGGCCATAATGGCATCAAGTAGCGCATATTCCAAAATTGTTTCAAAAGGGTTCATTGACTTGTCCCTCACCATTAGCAAGGTAAATCGAAAACCAATGCTAAATAAACAACAACCATATTTTCGATTTACTTTCCTAATGATAGATCTCTCTCTCTCTCAAAAGCATTTTTTTTGGCTACGACTCTTACCTTATTTGGGACCCGTTGAAGTGTGATGCTAGAACGGTTACGCTATCTTCATTAACCTTGAGCAAACCCTGAAGAATTTGCATATAAGGCCTTTGTCAGCATGGAGGTAGCCTATCCATGATGGATTTCATATTACAGGAAAGTATGATGAGTGGTAAGATGGAGAGTTGTCTCACCATTTCAGCATCGCATACAATAAGGTCATTTTCCTTTGTTGTTGTGATTCCCAGTAAAGCATCACTATCTATCTTCTTCCAGTCCTGCCATGTTCCATTTTTCTGCAATCTTTTTATCCAGCCATCTCTAGTTGCCGTATATAATACACCCTTTGCATCCACCCAAACATCTTCTGGACCTCTCAGCACTCCCTCTCCCAGCTTAATCACACTCTACAGCAATGACCACGTAATTGTACCAACACAATAACTCCAAATGCGGTATTAATAAACTAAACACAAGCTTAAAGTCACCTGTAAGTAATTATTTGCAGGGAGATGAGCAGCTGAAGATACTAGGGGAAGTTGAAGCAAGTCAGGAGATATTGGCGAGAAGAAGAAGATTTGGAGTGCAAAAGCCATCGAAGAAGCAACTAGAAAGGCCGAACATGCTGGCACGCAGCGTCCTGATGTCTTCCCTTGATCAATTTGTGGAGGCATGAAGGGTTGATTCATATTGAATTGGTAAAGAAAATACAGTTTAGGATAATGTTGTTGCGAAGGAAATAAAGCATGCATACGACAAGCCTTCATTGGTAAAAACAACGTTGCAAATGTCAGCATGTCATTGAAATTAACGTTGCAAAACTCAAATCACTTTGATTGAAATCAGTCTCACCCACTTTCCACTTTGATCTTATTCGTGATTATCAATTACGATTCAACTGAACGGCAAAAAACATCTATTAGATTGGAAAATGAGTAGTGAATAAATTATGTTAGGTCGTACATAAAAAAACATAATTAATTAGATGATTTAAAAGACATAAATAGTCTTTTAAGCCAACATAAAGGTATAGCTGAATCTAAAAGAAAGTTTTGATGGCACTCAATTAATAGCATTCCATTTCTGATTATTAGGAGAACCTTTGCTTTCAAGTCATTTTAAAAGTATTTACTACTATAAATTTGGGTACAGATATATCTCATAATTTATCTACTTGTCTCAAGTATTCTTGTCCAAAGTTAAGTTCTTGTCCGACTACATACTACATATCACATGAATTTTTTAGTGAGATTTTGTGTTATATATACATATATATATATATATATTTTTTTATTTGATTTCATGAGTGAAAAGCGTAGGTTTTGTAGTGGGAGTCCTTGTTTGCTGACTAACAGTTGAAGTAATTAGTATTTTAATCATAATTACCAATTTGATAAATCGGTTGAGTTTGCTGGCTAACTTGTCCTTTCTGGTAATGTCATTTATCAACCCCACAACTTCGTCCTCATCTGCACTCATTGGCTCTTCACCAACCTTAACCATTAAGCAAAACCTCCTTCCCCCCACGCACCCTCTGCCACGTCTCTTTTTCACTCAAACTGAGGTTTAAATATTTAATTTTTGATTACATATAGAATTTCTTCAAATAAATAATATTGCATGACCGAACCGCTATCATGGAAACATTTTTGGTTTTTAGGGAAGTACATTTCCCTGCCCAATCACCTCTGTTATATAAATCTCTCCTCTTTCATTCTTCTTCTTTTGCATCTCAATGCTCTGCTACAAACAATGGCAATTTCTGGCTCAGATGCTCAGTCACTGGCAACCAAACACACCCCGCAAGTCCCGCCGCTCGAAGTCGAGTCAGTGAAATGCGACTCCTGTGGCTTCACGGAGGACTGCACGCCGGCATATATTTTCCGTGTGCGTGAGCGCTACAGAGGCCACTGGCTATGCGGGCTCTGCGCCGAGGCCGTGAAGGACGAGGTGCTCCGATCAGATAGGCTTATCTCCACGGAAGAAGCGCTGCACCGTCACATCAGTTTCTGCAAGGAGTTTAGATCATCCTCTCCTCCGAGTGAAACCCAGAACCCCATCTCTGTTATGGGAAGAATACTAAAAAGAAGCTTGGATTCCCCTCGCGCTCTTCGCTCTAATTCCAGCATTATTTTGCCAGATATTGACAGGGTCAAGGGTTCTTCACTGGTTCGATCAGAGAGCTGCTTTTCTTCTCTGTCTCGTTGACTGGTCCATTCAAGTTCCAACGGTAAATATGACATATTTAAGAAATAGAGTAACTCCGTTTTGCTATTTATATTTCTGTATAGGTATTCGAAACTTCAGATTTGACGCTGAAACTGATCATAATATGGTTTTAAGCAAATAATTTATTCAATGCACTCTTTCTTGTAGAATTCTGCAAATTTGTGTTGATAGGTAACATTATCAGTATAATTCTGCATCTACGGCGAGAATGACTGTGTCGTTTCAACCTCGCCAACTGTTTAATATGACTTATTTGGAAGGTAGCAAGTGATAATCATCATCAAAGTTAATGGAAATTTTGCAATTGATGAGAAATTCCCAGAAAGATGAGAAGAAACCAATTCAATTTCGTATGGTCCGTGATAAAGAAAGAGAGCCCATGTGCAAATATAACAAGAAAAGACAAGAGGCCAGTGCTGTAAAATTTGGCGTTTAGGGGGAAGTTTCTGGATATTGTTCCTCTGCAACTCTACAAAAATATCTAACCTCCTTCAGCTTGTGTTTCATTCTTCTACGTTGCAACCTGCAACTAAGCATAATTTTGGATGGCCACCTGCCGCCTTTGGGTGGCATACATATATAGATAAAGACGTAATTATTTTTCTTTTTATTATGGGCAAAAGATGCAACATCGTCATCCTCATAGAAAGTTGGTAAGACATTATTTTATGATAATAAATCAATTTTTATAATTTAAAGACTAATTGTTATAATTTTTCGTCAAAAAAATCGCTCTCATCAATATAAAAATTTATTATTTTTAAAATACGTATTAAAACTTTAAATAAGATGAGTTTTGAATTTAATAGATTTTGAATATCAATTTTCCGTATTTATGAAAATATTTGTGTGTTTATCAAATATAAATTGATGATCTTTTATGCTAATTATCAAAAAGACAATTATATCTTTGATAAAGTGTTAGGATGGAAATTCATTTCTTCTGTGAATGGAAGATTGAAGAACCATAAATGGCTAAACCCATGGATTTGATGGCTAGAAAGTGTATGTTGATGACTTACATGGCATCCGAATTGAAGAAAACAAAATTTCCTCAGCCCAAAAAAAGGCATTAAGGAAAAAATAAATCTATTGCTAACTAAGCTCAAGACGTCGGTTGGCTTGTTTGTTTCCACAGAAACTCTGTTGTAGGCTTTCCAAGCCTCATCTTGAAGTCATATCCAACTGAAAGATAGCCCAAAAACCTAGTCAGGTGATAAGGCTGGCTCTCTACAAAAACTCGCTATTGGAGACACCTTTTCTTGACATACAGAACCCTTTGACATCAAAATAGAATCGAGTATCAAATATCAAACTTGGTTGTTTAGTTTTTTTCATTTTTTATTTTTATGTACTGAAACTTGTGGGAAAGGCCTATTCTCATGTCATATTTCTGTTATGCATGTTTTGTAATGGCAAAAGACTATTCCAACCCAAAGTTCCAGTAAAAGGCAAATTCTTATCCTTTTAACATTTAAAATTTTAAATCTTGATCAAAATCAATAGCTAATTTAATAATTAATATTTAAATTTTAATAATCATAAAAATAGTTTTATTATTTTAATAAAAACTTTAAAAATAATAAAATAAATTTTATAAAAATATAAAATATTATTTAAATATTAAAAAATATAATTGTTTTAAAAATATAAAAAAGAAAAGAAAAACTAAACAACCGAGTTTGATATTGATGCCAAATCAGCCTCCTCTAACCATCTTCATCAGTAAAAATGATTAAAAACAATCGAAAATGATCGACTTCAACCCTACTAATTGTTTTTGACAATGATTGCTGACGAAGGTGGTCAAACGGGATAGACTTTCACTTGGTTCTGTTATTGATGGTTATCGCCATCGCTTTTTAATTTTTAAAATTTAAATACTTTAAAAAAAATTTCTAAAATTTTTTAACTATTTTTATAATTTATAATTTTATTTTAAATTTAATTTTTTAATAAAAGTATTTTAATCATTTTATAAAAAATATTAATAAAATTGGATAAAAAATAATAAATAAATAAATAAATATTTTGATTTTTAAAAATTGAAAAATGAGAATTGTCTGTGAGTGAAACTTGAGCGAGACTAAGTGCTTTGGCCTTTACTAATATCTAAAATGTTATGTGAAGGATGATAATTTGATCACTTCATCAACCAGATTGATGTTTTTAAGATATCATAGAGAATGGAAAAAATAAAAAAATGAAAAAATCAGTCAATAAATAAATGCTGCAGATCCTTTCTCTTCGCAAATAGAAAGTTATTGTATTTTTTTCTTCACGTATGTCATAAGGTTAGCTTAAATAGTCTTCATGAAGAGGGAATTATTTAATTATCCTATTTATATAAACATTACGTAATTTAGGTAGTTTCTCGAGTAAATTTATATTTTAAATGTTCATTTAAAGTTTTATAATAGTTTTTTATTTGCGGGAAGAAACAAAGATTCGATAAAACAACCTAATCAAGAGATTGAAAAGTTCTTAGCTTCTTGACATTAAAAGGTTTTTAACATCACAATACTTTAAATCACAAGTGACAATAATAAGCCAAAAGGATGCAACGAGCTAAATTTGTAATAGTCTTAATGACAATAAGAAGAACCGTTCCAAAAGACATGTCTTGGGACTTAGATGCGTTAAAATTCAACAGTGTACTAATCTATTTAGTACTGTTATAGGAGATTAATATAAGAAACCTTACTAAAAAGTTTTAACTCTGTGGAATGGGAGGTACATCTGGCTCAATCGTTATGTGTTTGTTCTAATGACAAGTTTGAGATTTAGTAAATTTGTAAGAGTTTTAATGACAATAAGAACCCTTCTAAAAGACATGTCTTGGGACTTAGATGCGTTAAAATTCAACAGTGTACTAATCTATTTAGTACTATTATAAGAGATTAATATAAGAAACCTTACTAAAAAGTTTTAGCTTTGTTGAATGAGAGGTACATCTGGGTCAATCGTCATGTGTTTGTTCTAATGACAAGTTTGAGATTTAGTAAATTTGTAAGAGTCTTAATGACAATAAGAAGAACTTTTCTAAAAGACATGTCTTGGGACTTAGATGTGTTAAAATTCAACAGTGTACTAATCTATTTAGTACTATTATAGGAGATTAATATAAGAAACCTTACTAAAAAGTTTTAGCTCTGGTGAATGGGAGGTACATCTGGCTCAATCGTCATGTGTTTGTTCTAATGACAAGTTTGAGATTTAGTCACCCCATCAACTTATTCCTTTATAATGGGATAAAAGATATTAAAGATGCATTTTCTGAATTAGTGGTCTGTAATTATAGTCCTAATCCCTGAGTTTAAGAAGACAATATAAGGGGACAACAATGGAGACACTATGGAACATGCAGTAAAGCTTGCAATATTATATCTTGCAATATTATTTCGTTTGTACACTATGACCATAAGAAGATCAACTTAGGTGCATTGTGTCACAGGGTCAAATTTTGAGCATGGCAAAATCGACATTGTACGACACTTGACTTAGACTTCTCTAAGCAAGTAAGCCTTTGCTCAACTCATATATCTGCAAAAAATACGAATACTGTACATAACGGTTAGCCAACTCCAATTATCGCAATATATCGCAACATATCGCAGTTCGTATAATCAAAAGCAACATGTATAATATTCGATAAATCAATCACAATGTCATTCTCAAGCATAATAAAGCTCATTCAAAGCATAAATATTAAAATCAAGACAATCGTAAGAAAACGGTCTATTTATTTCATTCATATCTCATCTCGAAAAGTACATCGTTGAAGGGGGGCATCCACCAAGCAACAAACCCAAGCCATCACGACGGCAAGTAACATCATCTACCTTGGCCACGTGCCCTCTGGCCAACGTGTGCTCAAGTGAGACTAGTCACTCCCCCCTAAAGAGGCTTATGAGTATTTGTCATTGTGGCAATCTCAGACGCTTATCTCGTTTGAGTAATCACGCCCCCCCTCCAGAAAATCAATACATTGAATTTTTACAATTCTCTCATTACAATCATACTTCTCATATTACATTTACACAGTATAGAAAAATATTCAAAAACCAAAACATTTCGGATCAAAATACCGCTTTACACACGTGACTTCCCGCGACTCAGACTGGCACACTGGCTGGACAGATTGGCCCTCATGGCCCTGCTGACTCATGGCTTCTTGGAACTTGACTTAACACTCATCACTCTTGATTTTGGCCACCATTAACACTTAGATGGCGAAGCATCGACACTCACACTGACGCCCCTTACACACTGCAACTTATGGATTATCTGTCCCTATTTAACAAATACCTATAGGGCATCGGGGTTTGAAATCTTGCGGCTGATTCTGTTAGTACTGTAGGTAACTTTTGCATGATATAATAACAATTTTTTTTGCTTTTTACTTCTTTATTTTGTGGAATCAACAGAGACTTTCACTTTACAAGAGTAGATTACAAGATCTTAGACAATCTTAAAAGTTAGGTGAAGCTTAAGACAATTTAAAAGCTACCGTGATTGGTTAAGATCAAAAATATTTCATACGAGAGAATGCCCACAACATATTCACTATAATCAAATTGACATTTTGTGACTTTTTTTTAGTAATATTTATATAAATGTCACTAAAAATTTTAATAAATTTTTTTACTAATATTTATATTGATATTTATTAAAATTGTTTTTATAATACTTTTTTTAACAATGTGTAATAAAAATATTATTAAAAATATAAAAAAAAAGGCAATACAAATTTTATTTATCTATGAAAAAAACATTACTGAAATTCTTTCATTTTTTTTCCTAAAATACAGCACATTTCTATAAGCATTTTTTACCTTTTAAGGTGCAATATTTTCGGTTAGAGTTTGCAGAAGATTCCGTCAGCATTACGAAACCCAACATGCCAACCACCTCGCCACAGACCGTCCCGCCATTGGCCACCTTGCTGCGCTTTAACTGAAATATTGTATTGTTTTTCGCAGTGTGTGAAAAAGGCCAAAGAAGACCGTCCATGTATAATTGTGAAGAGTATTGTTTTGCTCCTCTTTGTGTTTATTTCTTCATGCTAATTAACGGAGTTTTTGTTTTGCAAGGGAAAGGCTAACGGAGGTTACGGCAAGTTTCAAAAATAAATGAAACGATGCGTTTCATTTATCTGAAGAATGGAATAAGGGGTGCAAGGTGTGCGTGCTAGCAGTCTCAGTCTTCTCTTTTCACTTCTCTGCTCTCTTTGAAGTCGAGCTTCAGCATCTTGGAGGGAAAGTTCAGATCTGGCTACCGGCGTGATGATGAGTGGTTAAGATTTTTTGTTTTTCTTTCAAATGAACGGTTTGGATTGTATTGACAACTGTTATTTTTCTAGATTTTTCTTTTTTCTGTTGTCAAGTATAAAACCCTAATCTTGGTTATCAATAATAATTTTTGAGGAATATTCAGGAAGAAAGCTGTGTGTTTGTTGTGTTCAGTTCTTAGTTTTCTTTTCATGGTATCAAAGCTTTAAGACTAACGTCGATGGCTAATGTGTGTGATTCTAATCTGTCAGATCACAGTGCTAATGCTGATGAAGAAGTCGTGATGCCTCAGTTTGGTAATTTTGGAGTTTCTAGTCTTCAAGTAGTCAATCCGAGACTCAATGAGGAGAATTATCGATATTGGAGGGCACAGGTGCTGTTCATAGTTGGCGCTCATGGTTTGGAAGAACATTTGATAGGTGTAGTAACGTGTCCTATGTCCTTTGTGTATGTGAAAGATAACACTGAGTTGAATTTGTTAAAAAGAACTAATCCAGAGTATGTTAAATGGAAGAGATTTGATAAGCTGTTAATTAGTTGGCTTTTAGCGTCAATATCTGAAAGCATGTTTAGTCATATTGCAAAGTGTAGTACGGCCACTGAGGTTTGGAAAACATTAGAGAACTATTTTGATACTGAATCTAGGGTCAGAATAGTTCATCTGAAGAATTCACTTCAAACTTTAAAGAAAAGATTAATGTCAGTAAGTGAGTATGTGAGGAAGATGAAAGAGTTAGCTGATGCGCTGGTAGTTAGTGGTCAGAATGTTAGTGAGGAAGAGTTGATAACTCATATAGTGGATGGAGTAGGTGCTGACTATGATCCAGCAGTAGTTTATATCACTTCTAAACTGGACTCACACACTGAGTCAATAACTTTGGCTGAGACTCGTTTGGTGCTACAAAAATATGAACAGAGGTTGAGTAGAAATAATTTGATGTCTCTAGATATTGTGCAGGGAGGAATGGCCAATGTAGTGTCACAGACTGAGAGATTCAGTGGTGGAAATATGAGAGGAAGAGGAAGTGCACATTCAGGATATGGTGGTAGACAGCAGAATAGTATATCAAGAGGAAGAGGTCAGGGATTTAATAGAGCTAGAGTTGTTTGTCAGTTGTGCAGTAGAGTAGGACACAATGCTTTACAATGTTATCATCGTTTTGATGTTACTTTTCTTGGGAGAAGTCAATCTGGAATGGATAATAGTGTTGGAGTTGGAGGTAGTAATACTAAGTTTGAAAATGTAATGAATAAGTTGAATCAAAAGAGTGATGGGTTAGATAGTCAGTTTCAGCAGATAAAAGATGACAGTTTTGAAAATTCTGAAGAGATTGTAGACACTGCAGCACACTTAGCAGAAACAGCTGGTTCGTTCATGCATGCTGGAGTTGCAGCCAAGTCTCTCATAGCCACACCAGAAACAGTAGCTGATCCACAGTGGTATATGGATTCAGGGGCGACAGATCATGTAGTGGCAGACTTCAGAAAGCTTCATGTCAGCAGTGAGTATAATGGCAGCCAGCACTTGCAAGTTGGTAGTGGTGAGTGTTTACTTATCTCTCATATTGGTGCAATTGGTTTAATGACATTAGTTCCTGGGAAAATTATGATGTTGAATAATGTGTTGTGTGTGCCTAAGATCACAAAAAATCTATTAAGTGTAGCTAGACTAACTAGAGAGAATAATGTTGCAGTTGAGTGTAGCATCCTAGATTTTAGAAAGCCCTTAGGGGTAGAGTTTTGGGGTTAGAAATAGAATTCAGAGATAGATTGGGGGTCTAGAAGAGTTCAGGGGTGAGATAGAAGTTTTCCAGAGCTGTGTGACCTTCGTATGATGCCTTTAGGGAGGTTTTAATCATGCGAAGCGCGGGAAATGAGTTTCTTTCATTTTCCTTTGGTGCACTCCCGTGCACTTTTCCCTGCACGCCCGTGCAGGTGGGTAGAAAAGAGTGAGAGACGAGAGTTATTTCATTTCTCATCCAGTTTCAGCTTCTCTCTTCTTTGTTTCAGCAGCTCTCAGCCCTAGGCGAGAAATCCAGTTTCCAGCAGCTCCCAATCCAGCAAGAGATCAGAGAGATTAGTTTGGATTAGAATTCCGGTAGCTATGTCAAGAGGTAAGTGTTTCTTACTTCTTCCAGAGTTTCCCAGCTTGCTGTGTGATGCTTGATGATGCTTGGAAATGTATGTTTGTATTTCCAGCTTGTTTGGTTGCGTATATGCGATGAGATGATGATTCAGATGCTTGCTTTCCACCCAAATACATGCATGCTTTGTTTGTGTGTGTGTGTTGTGAGAGAAAGCTTGAGTGGCCATGGTGAATTCAGTAGAATTGGATGGAAGATGAAATTGTTGATGTGTATGAGTTTATTGAAGTGCCTTGGATGTGTGTTTGTGTTTAATTTCAGATTAGATGAGATTTGGGTTGGTTTCCTGCATTTCCAGATGAAGGCTGCTGCTGCAAACCCAGGTGCACGACCGTGTGTCCGCAGACGCACGCCCGTGTGCCTTTGGTTTTGCGAGCGCATGCCCGTGTGCATGCTGAGGCACACGGCTAGGAATGTAGGGCACACGCCCGTGTGTCCTGAGGGACACGGTCGTGTGTCCTTCTTTTACTTGTTTTGGCCATCAGATTCCCGAGAGTAGCACGGCCAGACACACGACCGGCGCACGGTCCCGTGTGTCTGGGCACACGCACGTGTGCCCATGCCTAGCACGGCCGTGTGTGTCTCTTGCACGCCCGTGCGTTTGCTTTGCACGCCCGTGCTCCAGTATTATTTTCCAGAAAGAGGCAGAAATGATTTATTAAGGTTGGGTAATCCTTCCAAGAGCTTTTAATCATCAGATAGTCCAGATAACAGCGAATAAATGCAGCATATGCATTCATAGCATAGCATGTAGCCTGAATGAGGATCCAGGGATCCGAATTCAGTAGATTTTAGCAGTCAGAACCCAATGTATGGGTTTCAGCTTTGAGGTGAACTCGAGGGGGCATCTGTGGGACCCAGCTTTCTGACACCAGTCAGTCAGCTCAGCAGTAGTATTTCAGTATTCAGCAGATTCTAGCCAGTAGCTAGAATGTTCAGCCCACTTGGCCAGGATGCCGAATCCCTGTGTTTCACCCAGTCTGATCAGTACAGCAGGTACCTTTGGGTACAGATAGAGATTCGCATGCATGCATATTCAGATTTCAGCTATCATGTCATGACATTCATTTCAATAATGAATTAATAATGAGTAACAGATAAACAGTTAAGCAGATTCAGCACCCGCAAGCGCGTAGATGTATGATAGGGCCGAGATTAGTTATATGTGCCCTTGTTTGTGCTTGTTTGGGTTGAGGGAAGTAGGAAATGCTTACTGGGTGATTTTCATCACTCATCCTTTTCCTCTTTCCTTCCTTTTCAGGTCAGTTTGCTGCTGGCGAGGAGCGGGTGGACTGGGGTTCGCGAGAGAGGACCCACACACACCATTTTCAGC